>CAMXCT020004646.1:219222-235541 GCA_947184155.2 Cladocopium goreaui
CTCACTGCTACTACTCACTACTACTACTCACTACTACTACTCACTACTACTACTCACTACTACTACTCACTACTACTACTCATTACTACTACTCACTACTACTACTACTCCCTACTACTCGCTACTACTCGCTACTACTCGCTACTACTTACTACTACTTACTACTAATTACTACTCACTACTACTACTCACTACTACTACTCACTACTACTACTCACTACTACTACTCACTACTACTCACTACTACTCACTACTACTCGCTACTACTCGCTACTACTCGCTACTACTTACTACTAAATTCTACTAATTACTATCCGAAGGAAGTTTAGAAGTCAAACTTCCGACAATATGGACAGATGAAAAGCAGAGCAGGGAAGAGGCAGAGAGAAGAGAAAGATTAGAAGAGAGAAGATCAAAGAAGAGAAAGAGTCAGAAGAAAGAAGATGCAGATGCGCGAAAAGGTAGGAAAGTCGCAAAACACTGTGTTTTTCCAATGATTTGGGGCTCCGGAGGGTCGAAAAGTAGGCTCGCTAAAGCGGCGGGTGCGGAGCCATCTGGCCAGATGAGAGATGAAAAATTGCACGCCGTTGTGGCGCGAAGCACATTTCGAAGTCAAAATGTACAAAACACACCAGCTCCGGACCACTTTTGGCAGTTGAGATGTCGAAAAAGTGCACGCCTGTGGCGCGAAGCACATTTTGAAGTCAAAATGACAAAAAACACCAGGCGCGGACCACTTTTGGCGGTTGAGATGTCGAAAAAGTGCACGCCGTTGTGGCGCGAAGCACATTTCGAGAACAAAATGTTACTAGACGATGGATGGCCCGAGAGCGTAGAGGAGCAGGGTCTTCTCTTGTTAGTATGGAGACACCATATTGCAAAACAATATATTAAAGATGTGTTAGAGGCAGTCGAGAAGAGGAGTATCAAGACAATATAGCACAAGTACAAGACAATAGTTTGCATCGCAAACACTTTTACACACAGAAGCTTTTACACACAGACACTTTGACACACAAAAGCTTTTACACACAGGCACTTCTACACACAGACACTTTTACACACAGGCGCTTTTACACACAGACAGTTTTACACACAGACGCTTTTACACACAGACGCTTTTACACACAGACGCTTTTACACGCACAGTTACACACAAAAGCTTTTACGCACAGACGCTTTTACACACAGACGCTTTTACACACAGACGCTTTTACACACAGACGCTTTTACACACAAGAGCGAAACTGCCAGCGCCACTCGCAATGCCGCGGGAGGCTTGCTGGGCACAAAACTCACAGTTGCCTTTGACAGATACCAGATAAAACTAGATAAAGTATATTCAAATATGAACCACATGCAGCGATTTGGCTGTTTCCAATGTGAATCTACAATTCCTGAGATGATCGCAACTGACTGCCATGTCTTTTAAAGATGTTTTAAGGCTCATTAAAGCTACCAATGAGGTAATCATCATCCCAGCATCCCAACTGTGCAACACAGGACTTGCTATGGTCTGATAGGGAGTTGTGGTGTGAGATGCTCAAGCCTTGTGGGCTTACATAAATGTCACACGACATGCTTCCTTTGATTTCATACCTTCACTCAAGTTTCAAAAATCGTTTGGCCATAGCGGATGAATGACACTTGCACCTGCTCGAGCCACAATTTTGCGCAAATAAATTTAAACACAATAAATTTAAACACAATTTTGGTCAAAGGCATCAGTAACGGTCTGCTTGACAACATGGCGGTGACACCTCGCATGTGGTGGCTGGATGTGGCATGCAGCAATCATTTGATGCTAGCCGTAGAGTTGTATGAGAAACTCCCAAGTGCCCGGCAAAAGGTTCGGGCGACCCACTCCTCTACTCATCCATGGCCGGCCCCTGTTCACGCAGTCACAGTGAAGTCATCGTTGTCGTGGCCACCTCAGCAATTCGACGCAGGGGTGAAGTTCGTACCATGTATTGCACACACAAACACAGACACTTTTACACACACAAAAGCTTTTACACACAGACGCTTTAAAACACAGACGCTTTTACACACAGACGCTTTTATACGCAGACGCGTTTACACACAGACGCGTTTACACACAGACGCTTTTACACACAGACGCTTTAACACACAGACACTTTTACACACAAACACTTTGACACACAGACACTTTTACACACAGACGCTTTTACACACAGACGCGTTTGTTTACACACAGACGCTTTTACACACAGACACTTTTGCACACAGACGCTTTTACACACAAACACTTTGACACACAGACACTTTTGCACACAAAAGCTTTTACACACAGACGACCCTTGCCCACACCAGATTAACACAACACAGCTTTTACACACAGACGCTTTTACACACCACCTTTTTTTACACACAAACGCTTTTAACATACACACAGACGCTTTTACACACAGACGCTTTTACACCACGATGCGTTTACCACACAACGCTGTTTTACACACAGACTCTTTTACCACAACAAAACACACAAAACACTTTTGACACACAGACACTTTTGCACACACAGCTTTTACACCAGACGCTTGCACCCAACATACACACAAAGTTTTTTACACACGACGCTTTTACACGCTAACACTTGTTACAGCACAGACGCTTTTTCACGCAGACGCTTTTACACACAGACGCTTTTTAACACAAAAAACCAACAGACCGCGTTTCTTACACACAGACGCTTTGCACACAGAACGCTTTTACACAGACACAGACCCTTTTACACACAAACACTTTGTATGACACACAGACCTTTTACACGTCAGACAGACGCTTTTACACACCAAGCGCTATTTACACCACAAACACTTTGCACACAGACACTTTTGCACACAAAAGCTTTTACACACAGACTCTTGCACACACACAGTTACACACAAAAGCTTTTACACACAGACGCTTTTACACACTAACACTTTTACACACAGACGCTTTTACACGCAGACGCTTTTACACACAAACACTTTGACACACAGACACTTTTGCACACACAAGCTTTTACACACAGACGCTTGCACACACGCAGTTACACACAAAAGCTTTTACACACAGACGCTTTTACACACTAACACTTTTACACACAGACGCTTTTACACGCAGACGCTTTTACACACAGACGCTTTTACACACAGACGCGTTTACACACAGACGCTTTTACACACAGACGCTTTTACACTTCGTGCGCAAGGGTTGTGCGGGACAAGTTGAAATCGCAATTTTACCTCAGTTTTTGACGATCGAACCTCATTTCGTGCGAAAGGGTTCGAGGGACAAGTGAAATCGCAATTTTACCGCAGTTTTTGACGATCGAACCGCATTTCGTGCGAAAGGGTTGCGCCGGACAAGTCGAAATCGCAATTTTACTTCAGTTTTTGACGATCGAACCTCGTTTCGTGCGAAAAGGGTGCGCGGGACACCTTGCAAATCGCATTTTTACTTCAGTTTTTGGCGATCGAACCTCGTTTCGTGCGAAAGGGTTGCGTTTCGTGCCGTCTCGTTGGCACTGCCCCTGCCCCCGCCTTCAGAAGAGAAATAGAAAAGAAGGAGAGGGCAAGAGGGGCAAGAGGGCAAGAGGGCAAGAGGAGAAGATGTGAGATGAGAAGATGTGAAGATGAGAAGATGTGAGAAGATGTGAGAAGATGTGAGAAGATGTGAAGATGAGAAGATGTGAAGATGAGAAGATGTGAAGATGAGAAGATGTGAAGATGAGAAGATGTGAAGATGAGAAGATGTGAAGATGAGAAGGTGTGAAGATGAGAAGGTGTGAAGATGAGAAGATGAGATACAGACCCCCACTATTGGAAGAACCCTGCGCTCAGACGCTCTCGGGAAAAAACACCAGGGGTTCAGACCACTTTCGGAGGTTCAGATGTCGAAAAAGTGCACGCCGTTGCGGCGCGAAGCACATTTTGAAGTCAAAATGTTAAAAGCACCAGGGGGTTCGGACCACTTTTGGAGGTTCAGATGTCGCTTCGCTTCGCTTCACTACACTACATTACACTACACTACACTACATTACACTACACTCCACTACACTCCACTACACTCCACTACACTAAATTACACTACCTTCCACCACACTTCACTACACTACACTACAATACACTACATAACATTACACTACACTACATTACACTACATTAGACTACACTACGCTACATTACACTACACTACCTTCCACTACACTTCACTACGTTACACTCCATTCCACTCCACTACAACTACAGCTACATATATAACTACACTCCACTACACTACATTACACTACACTACATTACACTAGACTACACTAAGCTACCTTCCACTACCCTTCACTACATTACACTACACTCCACTCATCTACACTACAAGTACAACTACACAACTGAAACTGCCACGAACACGTGTCCACTACCAAAACTACAACGACACAACTACACTCCACTACACTCCACTACACTCCTCTACACCCCACTACACTGCACTACGCTCCACTACACTCCACTACACTAAATTACACTACACTACACTACATTAAACTACACTAAACTCCACTACACTACATTACACTACACTACCTTCCACTACACTCCACTACACTAAATTACACTGCAGTACACTACATTACACTACACTACACTACACTACATTCCACTACACTCCACGACACTACACTACATTACACTACACTACATTACACTACACTACATTAGACTGAATGCACCACAGATAGACAGGTAGATAGATAGATAGATAGACAGACAGATAGATAGATAGACAGATAGACAGGTAGACAGCTAGACAGATGAAAGAGAGAGAGAGAGAGATAGATCGATAGATAGATAGATACATAGAAGATAGATAGGTAGGTAGGTAGACCTTCAGAGAAAGAGAGAGAACGAGAGGAGACCTCAAGCACCTTTCGGTCCATCAGTGGATTCGCTCTGCCATCCCTGATTCACAACAACCAACCTCTCCTATAGGTTTCCTATTTTTGAAACTTCCGCCACCGCCTTGTGCGGTACTACTGGTACTTAGTATTACGGTACTTAGTATTACTTAGTATTACTTAGTATTACTTAGTATTACTTAGTATTACTTAGTATTACTGAGTATTACTGAGTATTACTGAGTATTACTCAGTATTGCTGAGTATTACTGAGTATTACTGAGTATTACTGAGTATTACTGAGTATTACTGAGTATTACTGAGTATTACTGAGTATTACTGAGTATTCCTGAGTATTACTGAGTATTACTGAGTATTCCTGAGTATTACTGAGTATTACTGAGTATTACTGGGCATTACTGAGTATTACTGAGTATTACTGAGTATTGCTTAGTCTTACTTAGTATTACTTAGTATTACTTAGTATTACTTCGTATTACTTAGTATTACTTAGTATTACTTAGTATTACTTAGTATTACTTAGTATTACTTAGTACTACTTAGTATTACTTAGTATTACTTAGTATTACTTAGTATTACTTAGTATTACTTAGTATTACTTAGTATTACTTAGTATTACTTAGTATTACTTAGTATTACTTAGTATTACTTAGTAGTACTTAGTATTACTTAGTATTACTTAGTATTACTTAGTATTACTTAGTATTACTTAGTATTACTTAGTATTACTTAGTATTACTTACTTACTTCCTTACTTACTTCCTTGTTTACTTGCTTACTTGCTTGCTTACTTGCTTGCCTGCTTTCTTGCTTACTAACTAACTAACTAACTAGCTAACTAACTAGCTAACGAACTAACGAACTAACGAACTAACGAACTAACTAACTAACTAACTAACGAACGAACAAACAAACAAACAAACAAACTAACTACCTACCTACCTTCCTTACCTACCTACCTACCTACCTTCCTTACCTACCTACCTACCTACCTACCTACTACCACTACCACTACTACTACTACTACTACTTCTACTACTTCTACTTCTACTTCTACTACTACTACTACTACTGCTCCTGCTACTACTACTACTATTACTACTACTACTACTGCTACTGCTACTGCTACTGCTACTGCTACTGCTACTGCTACATACTGCTACTACTACTACAGCTACAACAACAACATCAATTACAGCTACAGCTACAACTACAACAACATCACCTACAGCTACAGCTACAACTACCACTACCCTACGCCACACTTCACTACACTCCACTACGCGGCAACTACAGCCGCAGCAACAACTACATCTACAGCTACAACTACAACTACAACTCCACTACACTACCACTACACCACAACTACAAGTACAACAACTACAACTACTACAGCTACAACTACAGCATTGCAACTACAGCAACACCAACTGCAGCTACAGCTACAATTGCGCTACAATACAGCGATCCACCTCACCTCACCACGCAACACCACAACACCACACCGCAACACTACACTACCACACTACCACTACGACGACAACTACGACATTACAACTACAACTGCGTCAGCTACAGCAAAAAGTACAACTACAGTACAATACAACTACAACTGCAACTGCAACTACATAGCACTACGCTACATCCAACCACCTTTCGGTCTATCAGTGGATTCGCTCTGCCATCCATGCATCACAGCAACTCATCTCTCCCATGCTTTCCTCTCTTTGAAACTTTCGCCACCACCTTGTGCGGTACTACTGGTATCCATGATATGCCATGATCAACCAAATATTTGAGTTACATTATCTGCACATTGTCTTACACAAACATGTAGCATTGTATCATGCACCCAAACTCACCCAAACAATTTTAATGCTTGGGGAGACCGCGGGATTTTTATGCTGTCCTTCCCGGCCATCACTTTGCAAATACTCAGGGACCGGCCCTCCTTCCCCCCAACAAAAACCTTAAAAAAAACCCTTCCAAGAGTCATGGGTCCCCATTCCACCCCCGGGAAATTTTGAAAGGCGCCAGGTCCTGATTCTGTATGGGTTTCGTTCATTTCTTTGGTTCCAAAACATGTGAGCGCAACAACGTGCTTCGATCAAAAAAACAAATATAAAGAATATATATATAGAGATGAACACGCACACACACACAAATATATATATTAATATATAACTAATATTTAATATATATATATACACATAAAATAATAAATCATGTAAAAATAAATTAAAATAAAAGTATACTATATAAATGATATAATATATGTAAACTTAAAAAAACAATATATATATATATACAATATCTGAATGTATTTACACTACATTTATATACATACAACAATATATCTATATATGCACACATAAAAAGATCTAAAATATATCAGGTTTAGAAAACATACATTATACACAACATACAATATCTATCTATACAAATAAGTAACTGATACCCTTTCATTGACATAAAAATATCCCGGCAAGAGGCCCCAAACAGTGTGGGGAAGTGGAGGGATAATGTATGATAATATTGATGATAATGGTGAGGATGATGGTCATGATGATGATGATGAGGATGAAAATGTTGTGGAGGATGATCTTGAGGATGATAATGTTGCAGAAGATGTGGAGGGAGGTGATGTTGCGAGGATGATGTTGCGGAAGATGAGGTGGAGGATGATGATGTTGAGGAGGATGAGGATGAGGATGATACTGTGGAAGATGACACTGAGGATGATCAGGTGGAGGAGGATGATGTTCAGAAGGAGGAAGATGATGGTGTTGAGGATGAGAATGTTGAGGAGGATGATGAAAAGGATGATACGGTTGCGGAAAATGAGGTGGAGGAAGATGATGTTGCGGAAGAGGAGTTGGAGGATGGTGATGCTGAGGATGATGGTGTCGAGGGGGAGGAAGATGATGATATTGAGAAGGGCGATGCTGAGGAGGAGGAAGATGATGATGTTGAGGATGATGAGGTGTAGGGTGATAATATTGAGGATGATGAGGTGGAGGATGATGATGTCAAGGGGGAGGAAGAGGATAATGTGGAGAATGATGATGTTGAGGAGGAGGACCAATCCCAAGACTGCGCTGCGTGTTTTGTGCGAGCCTGCGCAGTCGAAATGCGCTTCAACATTTCACAAGAGCCACTTTACATGGAAATTTACCGGAAAAATGCTCGGGCCCAGAGTGATCACCCTGATCAAGCACCGGCTTTACACCTGCCGTAAGAACCCCTCAGTGTGGACACGCTGTCTATATATATATATAGATATATAGATATAGATATAGATATATGTATAAATATCTAAAAACACATACACAGCTTTTTGAAGTTCATGTGTCTTCAGTTGCTGAGGCCTTCCTTATCGGGTTGCTGGCGTTGCCTGATCGACCGTTTTTCCCTAAACAGTTGAACGTTGGGGTTTTCAACTGTCTCTTAAGAGGTGTTCGCCTGTTTTCAGGTGGTGGTGTCCGGCTGTCCGGTGTGTCCCAATTCATTTGTCTCTCTGTCTTCGCTTGCCTCCCTTCATTTGTCTCCCTGTCTGGCTGGTGGTGTCCGGCTTTTTGGATGTCTGTCTTCACTTGTCTCCCTTCATTTGTTCCCCTGTCTGGCTGGTGGTGTCCGGCTCTTTGGATGTCTGTCTTCACTTGTCTCCCTTCATTTACCTGCCGGTCTGGCTGGTGGTGCCCGGCTCTTTGGATGTGTCTTCACTCTTCACCTGTATGAATTGGAAACGGGATCGTCAAATGCCCAACTTTTACCACGGCAGCGCGGTATGACTCAAGGGCCCTAAAGCCAAATGTCAACGGGGCATGTGATCACTTGGCTATACAAAATATACATTAGACAGGTCAAACTCACACTCAACCTGTTCTTCAAGGATCACATGATGCTAGTGAAAAAGTTGGCTCTAAGGCTTCTTCTGTACACGATAAATGCACTCCTTCAAGACGCGGATAATGAGGTCCGGGCGCATGCTCTTGGTCAGAGCATCCGAGACCATAGTTCCTGTAGCAATCCAGGTAACAATGTCTCCTCCGCCATGATGCATATCCCAGGTCCTCCGGCCGTCTTGCCAAAGTGACTCATGAATCGACTGCAACTCAATGCCGAGTCGTTTGTCTGCGACCCTGCCGAGTACCTCATTCGCAAGATGGTCTGTTAGAGACCTGCAGTCTGAAAGCATCAGTTGTGGAATACAGCTGCGGCTGTCATCCAACCATGTTTTCATCGAGTCAAGTTGGCCCATCAGTTCGGCCAATGCTCCACGTAGCTTGTCACCGCTCTCTTGTCCAGCCTGCAGTGAATAAGCCTCGCATTGAAGAGTGCTGCGGCATACTCGCCGAATTGTATTTGATGCAAATCCCAATGGCATCACCCTGTAGGATGTAGTCTTGGGGTCTTTGATCTCATTGATGTCTCCAAGAAAATGGAAACGTCCTTGTTGTGATTTGTAGTTCTTCTCGTTTGAAAATGAAGCATCTGTTACTGTAATGATGCCAACCTCTCTCCAGGTTAGATGTCCACCTGGAAAAATAAGTTTGTTCTCAATGCCTTGATGTGCCAGCTGTACCACGGCATTTGCGTCACTCAAAACGGCAACTGTTGCTCCAGCAATGCTGGACTGTAGACGACTCACACGATAACCCAAATCGGGTCTAGTCTGCCTTGCCGCCCATGCCAATGATCCCGTTACTGATCGTAATCGGGTCACATCATCCTTGCCCAACGGCTCGGACGCTGATCTTCCTGGCGCGATCTTGATCGGCTTGATGCGACGGGTGTTGTCACAAGTGTCTTGTGTGATTGTTCCATCTGCAGTACGCTCAAATTGCTTGCCACAATAGCGAAACGAATTTGATTCACTTGATCCCAAGTTGAACTTCTCCAAGAAGCTGTCGATCACTGACTTTCCTTCAGGAATGTATGCGTACAAGATGTCATCCACATGTGTCGCCATAAGTGCAACGCAATCTTTGTCGGTTCCTGGAAGGAAATACAATCCTGGGTAAAACTTGGATTGTTTCAAGCCACTGGATCGGGCATCTCCGTCCAACCTCAACCAAAAGCCTCGACCGCTGTCAGTCAATCCATATATAGGCACCCGCACAAGGAAAAACATCTCTGGATCAACTCCCGGGAGACCTCCTCGGGGTTGTCTCATAATGAGAACTCTATCAAGAGGACGACCTTGGAAATATGCGGATGCGACGTCCGCACTGTGCAATTGTGCGCCCTGGATCGCCGCCCAACAGCAAAGAATGTTGTGAGCTTCCGTATCTGCTGTAGGACTGTCAGATCTCAAACCTTCACTGACTTCGAAATTGCCGCATGACACCAACCGGCTTTTGAACTTAGGCACATATTCTTGGTCTGTTCTGTTCTTCCTTTCATGAACTGATTCTTGTCGACATCAACCCACTTGCTAGGAATACATTGATGTCCTTCAGCAATCAACCTCTCAGCATCTCCTTTTGAAATTTCAACAACAGCAGCGAACTCAAGGAACTTGCTCCACTCCTTGGTTCTGGCATCCATGATGTTCTTCTGTACATCAGGTGACGCTGATTCATAGTGGATTCTTTTCAACACTTTCTTACCTTGCTCTTCGTCCTCAGGGACTTCAACTTCCTGGGACAAAAATGATGCAAACAATGCTCGTGCTTCTTGTTGTTCTTCAGGACTTCGTTCTGAGTCTCTCTCACGAGCTCTTTCAAGATGTGTTCGCAATTGATGTGGCAAGTCATTCAAAAGTTCTCTTCGTAATGGCCAAGATGATGCTGACGGCGAGGATAGTGGTGCTCCCAAAACGGAGCCACTTGGAGTAAGATCAGGCACAAAGGAGTCTCTTCGAGATGGCACAAGTGATGAGCCTCTCTCCGACTCAGGTTGTAACTGAGACTCTACTCGAGGTCTCACGTTGCGTTCATGACCTCCATCTCCTGGATGTGGTCTTTCAACTCTTCTTTCTGGGGTTCTACTCTGTGAAAAGATGTCTTCTTCCATAGGACCAGTGTCTTCCTCCTCTTCACCTTCTTCAAAGAAACCGGGTCGTATGTCCCATTCATCTTCAGGATACTTCTGGTATAGGAGGGAGTGCTGAATCCACATTGTCCTCATGGACAACTTCAACATCATCTGATTGTCCTGGACCATCACGAACAACTTCAACCTCATCTGATTGTCTTGCATCAAGAAATGCTTGTTGACCTGTATCATTGATGATCTTGTATGGAATCACAGGTTCGCCATTCAACACTGATTGAGCAAGAGCTTCAGAAGGAGAAGCAATGCGTATGTTGTGAGAAGCTACAAGTACCGGAACGTTACCACATAGTAACCATATGTTCTTCTGGTTCTCGTGTCCGATCACACGACATGTTGGTGACCAGGACGTTCCTCCTCGCTGATTGTCTCGTCTGAAAGTGACGAGGTCACCAATGTTGAATTCACGATCAAACACACTGGCATTGCGTGTCAACGCTCGTTGAACTCTTCTTGAACAATCAAGATGAACAAAAGCCTTTTGTGCCTCAATCCTGGCCAAATGTTGTAATGCAAAAATTGATGAAGGGTCATGTCGGGCCTGAATGGCTCCGAGCTGTGCGTGATCTTCCTCTGACATGAGTGAAGCTACACCACGGGGAGCTCGACCGAGCACCCACTGAGATGGAGAAAATCCTCCAACACGCGCGGAGTCGTTCTTCACACTGAGCACCTGTGTGATGCACGACTCAACCTGTTCTTTGGTACAAGCCCCAACTTCTGTACACACTCGCCTGAAAAGAGCTTTCAACAAACCACCATGCCTCTCTACTCGGCCCAATGATTCCGGGCTCTCAAGGGGCACATGGTGCACTTGAATGTTATGTTCATCCATGTATTGTTGTAAGACACCACGATTGTGCAAACCACGGTCACACATGATAGCAACAGGATGTCCTGCCCAACTGAACCAACGTTTGATGAGTGCGTCCAAACAGGATCGCGAAGAAGCTTGGCCTGCTCCAACCTTCACAATTTCAGCCTGTTGAAAACAAGTGCCAATACAAACCATGTTGAGAACTTGATACTTCTGCCCAGTTATATCTGTCAACTCCAGTACATCAATCCCCAAAGTATGGTTGAATGTATAATCACTTGGAAGCGTAACTTTGTGAGTGGGTTTCTTTGCTGATGTTTTCTCACATGTTTCACATCTATGCAACTTCACTGCATCAACAAACTCCTTACTCACCTTTGCAGCACGCACCAAATTGACCATCACCGACTTGGGGACATGTCCAAAAGCCCTGTGCAACCTACGCACAGCAGTCCTGACACGCTGAGGAAGTTTACGCCAAGACCTACGTCTTTCTGTTTCATCCTCTGGCAAAGCAGGGATATCAAGTTCATCCAAAAGGGTCTCTTCATGTGTCAGGTCCTCAACTGGATCCTGCAATGCAACATCTTCTGGGCCATCGACTGCATCCCAGTTCCCACCATGTTCCTGAGCCTCTTCGATGATCTCTGCTGGAAAGGCAACGCTCATCTGCTCCTCCAATTCACGTTCAAGTGACCAATCACGAATCCATTGACAAAACTCCCAATTCAAAACGTCATCCAATTGTCGATACATAGACCAGTCTTGAAAACCTTGAATGAGTTCATCATCATTTGACACAAAAGCAAGACCAACTTCATTGATGTATGGAATCTGTGGTGTTTTGAATGATTCCCATCGTTCAGTGTGTGCGACATCAACAATGAGAAACCTACACTCTGTGGCATCACAATACTGTTCCAACTCAAATACAAGATCCCCATGACACAGTGGATAATGTTCTGACTTGTATTCAATTGCAACAATGACCAATGTGCAACCTTCGAACATGTCTTTCCAACCGTGTTGCTCAGCATCACCGTCCAAGTACGCAGCATTCATGCCAACGTCATAGGTGTGCTGGAAAAAATCCTGGAAAAGAGTCGGATGCGACGTGATGACTGCAACCCCTGAAGTACCATTGGAAACTTGAGGCTGCATCCCAAGACTGGACTGCATTACCCGGTCATGGTTGTTGAGATTGTTGATACCTTCCAACACCATCTTCCTGCGTTTCTTGCTCATGGTCCTCCTCTCATCAGGATGGACTGTCAAATCAACATTGGAGTCAAAACGTACAGCCATGAAACCAGTGGGAGAATACTCATAGTCATATTCATATGAATCGGAATCATCTTGTTCCAACTTGGGCGTCAAGACCTTTGGCTGGGGCTTCGACTTCACTGCATACATTCTTTTGGGTTCTGAGGATTTCATCTCAACTTTTGGATTCAAAGACTTTTCAAAATCATCCCTTATATCCCGTATTTTCTTGTTGGGGGTCAACCTGACACGAACGCTCATGTATGCTCCCCTCCCGGAGTCATCGAACACCCCAGGTGGGTGGTGAAACACAATCACATCGATCCACGAGTTGCTCAAACGCACTGTTGCCCTGCTATCAACGTTGTCTTCAATGAGTTCCCAGTCGCCTCCATTGCGAGGTCGACACCATGTAGATCGCTTCCAGTGCTTGATGCCATTCGAGACCTTGACAATCCGATTTGGCCGGATATGATCTCGAATCAGGACGTTCATGCGAACTCCTTCCACCAGTGGGTCTTCTCCATCTTTGCAAATCCAAAAGAGCCGATCCCTGTTACCCTCACGGATGCGCAAAAAGACACAACTTCGCTAAGGAGCTCGCCGTCCAATGTCTTCACTGACACGTTCTTGTTGTCAAACGGTCCATCTGATGCCAAATTGTTTCGGATCAGTCGCTCAAGTTCATCGCGATCATTGGGAGGCTCTCGAGATCGTTGTGGCAACGTTGAAGTTCGAGGTCCATCCATGGCCCCTGAAGATCGGGATCCGTCATCGGTCCCTAGCACGTCCGAAATGTGCGGTGGAGGATGATCTGGGCTCCTGGGGGCTGGCCTCGCAGATAGTGGCCTCGGCGATGGACTTCTTCCCCTGGATGCTTGTGCATGTCTCCAAGGAGGTAACTTGCGACGAAAACTTGGTGATCTTCTGCGCCTTGCTGGTGGCGACGGTGGCGTCGGCAATCTCCGTCGACGCAATGGACTCCTTGATCTCCTTCCGGTCTCGGCCATCCTTTTGATCTCAACCTGTTCTGTCCTAAGATGTCCAACATCTGTTGCAAGCCCTTGTACCAAACGTCGAATCTCATCAAGTTGATCTGATGTAGGATGTCCTGCAGTGGGGTGATCTGATGTAGGATGAGATGAATGTCCACCTGAAACATCATCGGCTGGAGCATCGCGCACGTCACGGCTTGAAGCCACATTGCCTCGTGATCGTGCCAACCTTGACATGTTCGGGATCAAATGTCGAATTTGTCCCAAGCTCGCAGCCATGTCCTTACATCCATGACAAACTCCACCACAACGCATCTCTCCCCACATCCAAGATGATGCATGAATGAGAACAACGTCATAACCAAGGACCTTGAGACACCTGTAGGCAGCAAATCCCTGTCCCACTGACCTGTGGCGACCCGACTTGCACTCCAAATCCACCAGCACCTTACTGTCGGCTTCCTGTTGTGTGACGAACTGGAGGATGTTGTTGAGATGTTGGATGAACCTGTCTACTTTGCTCATAGTCTCAAGGTTCCCATGATGCCAACCCACATGCGACCTGAGATTAACGTCCTGATCAGGATCGTTAATGTCCTCACAGTTGATGCTCAAAGTGCTCCTGCTGGTTCTGCACGCATGTTGTTGAAATCTACGTCCACGAGTCATGATGATCACCTTCCTGTCACTGCGCAGTTCTTCATTCAACTTCGTCTGCAAGATGTCGTAGTCCCTCGAATGAAAACCACACATGTCATGGTCAGCCATGGCAACTTCCGATGTGGATGCTGTGTATGCGATGTTGTACTTTCTGTGACACTTCGGGATTTGGGGAAGTTCATCCGACGGTGTGTTGTTGATGTTGGTCAATCCTTCAGTCAAGTTCATCACAAGTAAACCTGATTTGGAACATCTCTTGATATTCAATGGTTGATCTTTGATGGAAATCACCCCTTTTGCTAGGTCCTTCACTAGGCCTAACTTGGTTTGCGCATGCAATGAAAGAAGCAATGGGCTGTTGCCTGTTGACAATTGATATGAATCCAACTCCCCATGCATGTTCCCGTCTGGAAGCAGCAGCGAAAAAGGAATAGATCTCACACCTTCGGTCTTGGTACTACCACTTCCCAGACCAGCAAAACTCTTACAACCGTCATCCTTCAATGGCATGCTGTAACCTAATCGGGCCAGTCGTGCTTCTGCATCGACTGCCCAGGCTTTGCTATGACAAGTGCGGTTGCAACCTTCATCCAATACTGCAAAAACATGGGGTGACTTGGCAATGTCAATAGTTTCATAGTTCATGTAAACCAAGTCTTGAGGGTATTGAGTGTCACTTCCATGCAAACAAATGCCAACGTACCCAGCTAACTCCCTGCCCGAGGGGTCGCCGTGACCATCTTCATTGACAAGTGAAAAACTGTCCTCTTCCTCTGTCACGTCATTGATGGCTTGATGCAGTAGTTCATGAAGTCGTGCACGGGAAGTCGTGCACGGGTCATCACCTCAGATTGGCAGGTTTCGGTAACAAGAGTGGCAAACAAGGGTAACAACTCTTCCAACTGGACTGGATTCAATCCATCCGATTCTTCAACCAATGATTCAACAATGGGGACTGTTCGAACTGATGCTGTTTCAACCTTCTTGGCAATGGCAACACGCTCCTTGCGAATCTGCATAGGAGCTTCATCAATGAAAGTGCAACACTTCTTGCAGAAAGTACGGTGTGTTGATTTGCTGGATCCCCTAAAATCGGTGTCATCATGAGGGCAATTCTCAGGGGGCATCAACGGTACCATGTCACGCCTTGTTGTTTCGGAATGACCGCACACAAGACAGGTCTTCCTGATGGTGTACCCCGTAGAACCTTGTTTTGTAAACTCACGACATTCCTGACACTTGTTCGGCAAAGGAGGATTTGGGGGTTTCTTTCTGCCAGTTCCCCGAGCCACCAACAAATCTCGGTGCTCGACATGCTCAACAGGGACTTCGCGCAAGTGAATCCCATCAGCACCAACCACAAAGTACTTGTCAACCCAATTCAACCATGTGACATAGTATGGACTCTTGGGGGTATGTTTCTTGGCATGATGATAGTACCCTGTCTGTTCAAACAACACATTCCAAAAAGACAAACCCTTGAACTGTCCAACAGGAAAGATGCACCCATGGTCCTCGGGTCTCATTGTAACATCGAGATCCCGGGAAATCAAGCCAACGTTGCTGCTGGATGCTGCTGCACGTGAAGGTCGACTGCTGGGCTTCG
>CAMXCT020004646.1:235641-268141 GCA_947184155.2 Cladocopium goreaui
TTGAAAACCTTGAATGAGTTCATCATCATTTGACACAAAAGCAAGACCAACTTCATTGATGTATGGAATCTGTGGTGTTTTGAATGATTCCCATCGCTCAGTGTGTGCGACATCAACAATGAGAAACCTACACCCTGTGGCATCACAATACTGTTCCAACTCAAATACAAGATCCCCATGACACAGTGGATAATGTAACAATGACCAATGTGCAACCTTCGAACATGTCTTTCCAACCGTGTTGCTCAGCATCACCGTCCAAGTACGCAGCATTCATGCCAACGTCATAAGTGTGCTCGAAAAAATCCTGGAAAAGAGTCGGGTGTGACGTGATGATTGCAACCCCTGATGTCCCATTGGAAACTTGAGGCTGCATCCCAAGACTGGACTGCATTACCCGGTCATGGTTGTTGAGATTGTTGATACCTTCCAACACCATCTTCCTGTGTTTCTTGCTCATGGTCCTCCTCTCATCAGGATGGACTGTCAAATCAACGTTGGAATCAAAACGTACAGCCATGAAACCAGTGGGAGAATACTCATAGTCATATTCATATGAATCGGAATCATCTTGTTCCAACTTGGGCGTCAAGACCTTTGGCTGGGGCTTCGACTTCACTGCATACATTCTTTTGGGTTCTGAGGATTTCATCTCAACTTTTGGATTCAAAGACTTTTCAAAATCATCCCTTACATCCCGAATTTTCTTGTTGGGGGTCAACCTGACACGAACGCTCATGTATGCCCCCCTCCCGGAGTCATCGAACACCCCAGGTGGGTGGTGAAACACAATCACATCGATCCACGGGTTGCTCAAACGCACTGTTGCCCTGCTATCAACGTTGTCTTCAATGAGTTCCCAGTCGCCTCCATTGCGAGGTCGACACCATGTAGATCGCTTCCAGTGCTTGATGCCATTCGAGACCTTGACAATCCGATTTGGCCGGATATGATCTCGAATCAGGACGTTCATGCGAACTCCTTCCACCAGTGGGTCTTCTCCATCTTTGCAAATCCAAAAGAGCCGATCCCTGTTACCCTCACGGATGCGCAAAAAGACACAACTTCGCTAAGGAGCTCGCCGTCCAATGTCTTCACTGACACGTTCTTGTTGTCAAACGGTCCATCTGATGCCAAATTGTTTCGGATCAGTCGCTCAAGTTCATCGCGATCATTGGGAGGCTCTCGAGATCGTTGTGGCAACGTTGAAGTTCGAGGTCCATCCATGGCCCCTGAAGATCGGGATCCGTCATCGGTCCCTGGCACGTCCGAAATGTGCGGTGGAGGATGATCTGGGCTCCTGGGAGCTGGCCTCGCAGATAGTGGCCTCGGCGATGGACGTCTTCCCCTGGATGCTTGTGCATGTCTCCAAGGAGGTAACTTGCGACGAAAACTTGGTGATCTTCTGCGCCTTGCTGGTGGCGACGGTGGCGTCGGCAATCTCCGTCGACGCAATGGACTCCTTGATCTCCTTCCGGTCTCGGCCATCCTTTTGATCTCAACCTGTTCTGTCCTAAGATGTCCAACATCTGTTGCAAGCCCTTGTACCAAACGTCGAATCTCATCAAGCTGATCTGATGTAGGATGTCCTGCAGTGGGGTGATCTGATGTAGGATGAGATGAATGTCCACCTGAAACATCATCGGCTGGAGCATCGCGCACGTCACGGCTTGAAGCCACACTGCCTCGTGATCGTGCCAACCTAGACATGTTCGGGATCAAATGTCTGATTTGTCCCAAGCTCGCAGCCATGTCCTGACATCCATGACAAACTCCACCACAACGCATCTCGCCCCACATCCAAGATGATGCATGAATGAGAACAACGTCATAACCAAGGACTTTGAGACACCTGTAGGCAGCAAATCCTTGTCCCACTGACCTGTGGCGACCTGACTTGCACTCCAAGTCCACCAGCACCTTACTGTCGGCTTCCTGCTGTGTGACGAACTGGAGGATGTTGTTGAGATGTTGGATGAACCTGTCTACTTTGCTCATAGTCTCAAGGATCCCATGATGCCAACCCACATGCGACCTGAGGTTAACGTCCTGATCAGGATCGTTAATGTCCTCACAGTTGATGCTCAAAGTGCTCCTGCTGGTTCTGCACGCATGTTGTTGAAATCTACGTCCGCGAGTCATGATGACCACCTTCCTGTCACTGCGCAGTTCTTCATTCAACTTCGTCTGCAAGATGTCGTAGTCCCTCGAATGAAAACCACACATGTCATGGTCAGCCATGGCAACTTCCGATGTGGATGCTGTGTATGCGATGTTGTACTTTCTGTGACACTTCGGGATGTGGGGAAGTTCATCCGACGGTGTGTTGTTGATGTTGGTCAATCCTTCAGTCAAGTTCATCACAAGTAAACCTGATTTGGAACATCTCTTGATATTCACTGGTTGATCTTTGATGGAAATCACCCCTTTTGCTAGGTCCTTCACTAGGCCTAACTTGGTTTGCGCATGCAATGAAAGAAGCAATGGGCTGTTGCCTGTTGACAATTGATATGAATCCAACTCCCCATGCATGTTCCCGTCTGGAAGCAGCAGCGAAAAAGGAATAGATCTCACACCTTCGGTCTTGGTACTACCACTTCCCAGACCAGCGAAACTCTTACAACCGTCATCCTTCAATGGCATGCTGTAACCCAATCGGGCCAGTCGTGCTTCTGCATCGACTGCCCAGGCTTTGCTATGACAAGTGCTGTTGCAACCTTCATCCAACACTGCAAAAACATGGGGTGACTTGGCAATGTCAACAGTTTCATAGTTCATGTAAACCAAGTCTTGAGGGTATTGACTGTCACTTCCATGCAAACAAATGCCAACGTACCCAGCTAACTCCCTGCCCGAGGGGTCGCCGTGCCCATCTTCATTGACAAGTGAAAAACTGTCCTCTTCCTCTGTCACGTCATTGATGGCTTGATGCAGTAGTTCATGAAGTCGGGCACGGGTCATCACCTCAGATTGGCAGGTTTCGGTAACAAGAGTGGCAAACAGGGGTAACAACTCTTCCAACTGGACTGGATTCAATCCATCCGATTCTTCAACCAATGATTCAACAATGGGGACTGTTCGAACTGATGCTGTTTCAACCTTCTTGGCAATTGCAACACGCTCCTTACGAATCTGCATAGGAGCTTCATCAATGAAAGTGCAACACTTCTTGCAGAAAGTACGGTGTGTTGATTTGCTGGATCCCCTAAAATCGGTGTCATCATGAGGGCAATTCTCAGGGGACATCAACGGTACCATGTCACGCCTTGTTGTTTCGGAATGACCGCACACAAGGCAGGTCTTCCTGATGGTGTACCCCGTAGAACCTTGTTTTGTAAACTCACGACATTCCTGACACTTGTTCGGCAAAGGAGGATTTGGGGGTTTCTTTCTGCCAGTTCCCCGAGCCACCAACAAATCTCGGTGCTCGACATGCTCAACAGGGACTTCGCGCGGGTAAATCCCATCAGCACCAACCACAAAGTACTTGTCAACCCAATTCAACCATGTGACATAGTATGGACTCTTGGGGGTATGTTTCTTGGCATGATGATAGTACCCTGTCTGTTCAAACAGCACATTCCAAAAAGACAAACCCTTGAACTGTCCAACAGGAAAGATGCACCCATGGTCCTCGGGTCTCATTGCAACATCGAGATCCCGGGAAATCAAGCCAACGTTGCTGCTGGATGCTGCTGCACGTGAAGGTCGACTGCTAGGCTTCGCTTGTCGAACTGCCATCATAGCAACTCCATCTCTGTCACGATCAGGTGAAGCTGTCAGAGTCACACCATCGTCATCTGAAGAATCGCTCATGTCGGCAAAGTGAGCTGCGGGCTTTGGGGCTGACTTTCCAGGGGCTCCGGCTTTCGACCCCGGGAATTTACATTCCGGGTCACCGGCCCAGTGCCCTATGACTCCGCATCTCAAACATTTGCTCTTCGACTTCAGCTCTGTGAGCTTACGTCTCCTCTGATCGATAGTGAGGTTGGACTTCACGATCTTTCTTTTGCCTTTTCCTTTGGGCTTCCCGAAGGATTTCCCCTTGCCACCTGCTTTCCCCATTGCGGTGAAAGCAGCAAGTTGTAGCTGGATAGCGTCTCCTGCCTGTCGATCATCTTCTGCACCTTCAACTTCAAGCAAACTGTTCAATGCAACTGCTTCGTACTCATCGACGTCGTCAAAGTAATCAAATTCGTTGTCACCTTCTAGGTTTCCTGGCTCCTCTTCTGCAATGTCACCAAGCATGCCAACATATGAATCATCCTCCCAGGATTGATCCACAGCTTCATCCCAAGATTCTGCATGTTCCTCCCCATCATCGGGGTAGGCTGCATAGGCTGCTTGGGAATACGATCCCTTCGAAGAAGGTTTGCCTTTGCCATAACCCTTGCCTGACAACTTGCCATGCTGTTGAGGATTACCACGTCCTGTCCAGGATCGTGACCCTTCTCGCAAGTGAGTGCCACTGTAGTTCTCGATCAGCACCTTGCCAACACCTTCAAAATCCTTAGTGTCTGCACAAGCCTTCACAACGAGGATCTCCTGTCGATTGAGCTGTCCGAAAACATGAGCCCACTCAACTCCAACATCAACTCTGTCCTCAAGCTGTCCGAAAACACCATTGTGTCATCCAACTCGCATAGCATGTGCCACCAACGTCGTCTCCTCTGAACATAGGAAAGCATGGGTTCGCCTGGTTGGCGAGAAAAGGACCACCTTGCTTCTGTCCTGCTCGAAATAATTCCTTGGCTTCCTCACGGGCTCTTGGAAACACATGGGATTTGATCTCACCCACAAGTTTCACAAGGCCACCAGGTTTGGACAACACTTCAAGTCCAAGATCCCTAGCTATTGAGAAAGCATCTCCTCTCAGTCCTTCAATCACCTTGTTGACCAATGGTCCACGGTCAATGTCTGTCTTCTGCTTGCCGGACTTCGAGGATTTTCGGCTCGCTCCAGACTTCGGAGTCGAGACTGCTGATGTAGGCTGGGCTGCTTGAGTAGCACCCGACAAATCTGGAAAAGTAACATACTCATCTGCGTCTTCTGCGGCAGGCTCTGTTGCTGTGGTCCCAACGGGATCCGCAGGCTTACTTGTCTCCTCCTCCAATTGCTGCTCATAAAGACGAATCCGAAGGAGAGTCCTGAACTGCCAATCATGAAAGTTCGCCGCATCACCTGCATAGATGTATGATCCACTCTTCGTCTCAAGTGGTGCCGACGAATGGCGTTCCTGATTGAAACGAAGGCCATTGATCGACATGATGCTCGCTCCGTTCGGAGTCGAACAAGGAAAAAAACGTTAACAAGTGTCTGCCCTGGTCAGGGTCAGACAGATTCCCGAACCACGACACACTCGAAGTTCAGTTGATTCCCAAAGTTACCAGACTCAAATTCACAAAGGGTTCCCTGGGTCACTGACGTACCACCGGATGCGGGTCGTCACCCGCTCCGCTACCAATATGAATTGGAAACGGGATCGTCAAATGCCCAACTTTTACCACGGCAGCGCGGTATGACTCAAGGGCCCTAAAGCCAAATGTCAACGGGGCATGTGATCACTTGGCTATACAAAATATACATTAGACAGGTCAAACTCACACTATCATTATTCAGGAAAAATGATACTATACCGCGATTGAAAAACGTGAACTGAACATAAATAAACAAAGGACATCCCTATAGCTCCTCCACAACCATCTCCTTTCAAAAAGTTGTCATCTTTAGCATTTTAACAACCAAAAAGTATCAACACATCATGTAAAACCCTAGCAGAAGGGAAAAAACAAACCAAGAACAGCAAATCCTTTACCCTCTGGTAAACAAACAGTTTGCTATTGATTTCATGGCCATTCAAAGTTGATTTACCCATTAAAAACGGTGATTTTCCACTTCGCAAACTGCTTAGTTTGCCAGGCGCTACTGATGACTTCTCACCTCTGGATCTTCATCTCCAGAGGTCGCTGCAGCAGCTGCGTCCTGAGTTCATGTTTTGAGTTTACGGTGCCCATAATTTGCCCATTAAATTTTAGAAACATCAAAACCATGTGGCACGTTGTGCATGTAAACGTGTATAATTATATATATACTTATATACAGACATATATTCATGTATATACTTATACGTACAGTTTCAAGGTAGAACGCAAAGTGGATCAGGACATTTTCTACCCAACACATCGCAGATTCACCATCCTTCAGGCTCCTTTAGGGTGGGTGATCCCCAACCAGGTCCAGCGAAACCCCACCGGGCCCTGGGTCCCCATCCTCCTCCGGATCTCCCTCAGAGGATGCCAACGGATTGGGTGCAGCAGTGGAGACCCAGGCAGAGTTCGAGCCAGCCTGGGTGATTTCTGGAGCGAAAAAACCGGTGTATTTGGACACATCACCGGAAACCATGGTCTTACTATGGGTTTTTTTCCCATGAAAGATGAGAAAGTTAAAGCTGGTCACTGCCAGGATGCAAGGTCGCCGTTTACCAAGAGCAGTTTACCCGACTGTTCTTGCAGATTTAGTCTGGAAAAACTACTATAGACTATAGTAGATATATATATATATATATTTATAATAATATAATAAAAAATACTATAATATAATATATTATATTATGTTATATTATATTATATTATATTAGATTATATTGTGTTATAATAGTTTTATATATATTCTATATCCAAATCATATATCCAAATCATATATCCAAATGGTTGGGTAAGCAAGTGGGAATGGTTGAATTGGGCCAAGATCCTTCTGACATGCCGGGAAGTTAACCAAAGTGGATCGATCTTGGTGGGTTGGTCGATCCCCTCGGCAGTGTTGCAATGGTATCCACATGTTCCAACCAACGCTGCCGTTGGGGATACCACCTGGGATTATTGATGTGGTAAATATCATCATTTCACCAAAAAAACAAACATCATCCACTTGCGTGTAGTACGGCTACAACCCATCCAAACGCATGAATTTGATGGTTGATCATCATTTCATGAACATCTGTAAAAATCAGCAAAAATTGAGGTATCCCCCATTCTGAGACACATATGGCCAAGAGTCAAAACCCAGGTACCCAAACAGTACCCTTAATAGCTGGTTTATAGATGTTTATTTCCCCAAATATGGTACCCTCCAGTAACATAGACTCCGCCATTCACCGGGGTTGGAAGATTCGTTTCCACTCTAAAAATCGGTGTTCATTCATTTTCAGGGTCCAGCTGTTAATTGACCAGAGGGTAACCATTATCATCCATTATTAACCATCATTATTATCAATTAACCATCCATTATTATCCGTTATTGACCATTATCAACCATTGTAGGATGAACATCCCCTTCACCAGGCCTCTGATGGGTCAAGCTCTGCCGGCCCCAGCGGCTCCGCAGCCGGCGCAGCCGCCTGGTCTTGGTAGATGCTGACTGTCCTAAAAAAAACGTATGACACATGTGGAATTGCTAGACCTTCGAATCATTGCAAAATGCAATTTTATGTTGTTTTTCCTCAAAATATAAACCATTATAAACCTACATTGTGACTCCATTTGATGCGTTTGATGATTGACCATTTATAAACCCAATATGATGTGGTATTCCGCCTCTAGATGACCCACGTCTGATTCAGCAGGAGCATCTGCGGCATCACCCACCTGCGCCTGCAGATCTGGATCCAGTGCCAGTGAACGTATAGCGAAGGTTGGTTTATAATATTTGATAATGACTAGATGAACTGTGGTTTGTTGGTTTGTAGATATTACAAACTCTACTGCTATAGAGTTAAGCCAAGGTTGTTAGTAACACTAGAGTTTTTTCATGGACTTAATATAGTTAATCTTAGTTAATTAGATGGACTATTATACCCATATGCTCCATGGTGCTGGTATATTTACCTACATGACTGGGTCATTTATGGGGTAAATGTTGGTGTGCATATACCAGCACCATGGATCCTATGGATCCTATGGGTTATAGTGCTGGATGGCTGTTAAACCGTCCCTTACTTCAGGACTCACGCCCCTTGACGCTTCCAACAGGACGCAGGATGGCGTTTTGCGATCTGGATCGATCTGAGGAACCCATGGAAAAAAACACCCAGCCTTCCCAGCAGATGAACAAATGGGAACATAAAACAAATCTCTCGGGTGGTTATGATTTTAACCATCAAAAATGGTGGTTTAAGTAACTACCATGGTGATTTATCTATAGCAAATTCGGGTCAGTTGGTGTTCTAACCCTATTGGCTATAGATAAATCACAAATTTTGTTGCGTAAACCACCATTTTTGATGGTTAAAATCAAAATTTTAAATGACTAAAAATCACCATTTTCGTCACCTTATCGCACTTCATGCCTGGCCTGCACTTCAGACATGACGGAGGCAGACTGAACTCCAGGAACATCAGGGCCCGAGCCATCAAAGGCATTCTGCAGCGTGGGGCAGTACCCTGCAAAAGAAAAGACGTTTCAGCTAGTTAACATTTAAAATATCATTACGCAGAGACATGCATATATAATATAAAAATGCATATCTATATATATATATGTTTGCGTGTGTGTGTGTGTGTTTTTATTTATTTGAAAAACATGCGTATGATATATATATATATAAATGTATATATATATAACTACTGCCACAAGTGCATAGATGATCTATGTATGAAGTTATACAAAAGAAGCTATATTTTTCACCAGTTTCAATGTTGCTAGGGCCATCAACCTCTGCGGCTGGGGAACGTGTCAGGACTTAGGGGGATTTTGGACTTACAATGCGGTGCTCCAGTTTAGTTGTTCTATAACTGGGCTAACTAGGGTTTATGCTTATAGCGAAGTTGAGAAAAATAACTGGGCTAACCGTTGGCTGTGGCACTTAAATCGTTCCATATCTATATCTATATCTATATATATATATATATCGTCAATGGTGGTTATGGTCGAACTTCTGGGGAGCACCATCTATGACTTCTGCAGGTGCATCACCGACCTGCTAAGACGAGAAATGGCAATGCCAATCTGCTTACGTTAATATAGAAATACGAATATACATATATAATATATCATATATATATAATGTGTACAATATCTGTGTGTGCCTCTCTCTCTCTCTATATATATATTCCTGATTATTCATGTATATATCATGGGATATCATAGGATATCACGGGATATCACCGGATATCATAGGATATCATAGGTATTTGCGCACGCACACACACAAAGAAACGCTGCTTGAATTTCGGATGGCATCAGGGTTTGCCATGCCAAGCCTCTTCTGGACGGTGGTCTACTTCCGAAACTGGGGAGCCAGATAGAACGTCTGCTGGAAGAACACCAACAGGAGAGTCCACTGAATCCTGCGCAGGTACAGCAGCGCCATATACAATGATAAGCCTGGATCACAGATCGCAATGAATTTTACTATCTGAAATCTGGCAAAAAATAAAGTATATATCAACATAAGTATGTATATATATATATACATACCCACACCATCCCTTACCACTGAGGGACTTCGATTGGAGTTACTTGGGATCTGGCCCGATCCGGCCTCCAGCTATCTCCAGCTATTTTAGTATGGTTCCTTAGTTACCCTATCTTCAAAGATTCACCTCCAGAACTCCAAATGCTGGCCTTCCTGGGAAACCCAACTTATCGTTCGAAGGCCCCTTCCTCTAATTTTCATCCCTCGAATTCCCTAGACATCTGTTGAGATGTCGCAAGATTGAACATCATGAAACAACCAGTTGAATGAGTTCAAAGATATTCAAAGATATGTTCAAAGGTGAAAGCAGCGTGAAAACGCCTTCGTCACTGGATTGATATGGATTGATTTCAGGGAAAATCTGCAGGAAAGAGTTGTGTTTTTACATGTTTTTACCATCAAATATACATTTTTATATACAGCTTTCCGGCTTTCACGAATTCATTCAATGGGACGACTTGGACGTTTTTTGCGACGCCCAAAGGTGCCTCGCGTTGCGCCTCGGGACCATCGACAGCATCAGCCTGGTGACGGTCTCCATTGGTTGCATCAGATCTGAAGGGATGTCCAAACCACATAATCTGATTATGGCTGAGAAGCTGCATCCACTTCACGAAACATGGACCAAGCACCATCGTAGCTGTTAGTTTCCAATTATTGAGGGGGGGGACTTCTCATGGTTTTTTTCTGATTTTTGCATCGGCATCAAAAAGTCCCCGGAATCCCTCAACCTTTGGTCGTTTTTTCGATGCATTTTGGGTAGGATCCCCATGGTGGGGGAAACGCATCATGGCTGCAGATGTCTCCAGGGGACATCCGGGTCTCATCCGGGCGAGCCTCAGGGACAGATGGTCCAGTTGCCTGCAATGGATTGAGATGCAGCATCCGGATGGTTTTTTTCTGCAGGAAACTTCGGTTCCACACTTGCAGATGCTGATCATATCTGATCATGTTTACCCCATCATCCCCTGACTTGCGGCTAGATATCAGTTTTTTTAATCAGAATATGCCCAGCGGGCATTTAAAAAATCCTGTTTGGCTCCCAAAACATAGCAGCTCGTTCTTTTTCAATTACCACGATCGACCGGAAAAAAAAAACACGGGCACCCCAACTCCCACGATCGTCCGAAGGGTTGGTTAAGGGTTAAGTATGGTCAGTATAGAACCCATGGAAGCCATCCCACACAATCCCAATGGCCTCTCGACGACTCTCTGGAACTGAATCTTCAGGGAGCGCAGATGGATGGCATGTGGCCTCGATCAAGACTGAAGGATGGCATGGGCCGGTTCCTATTCCTACACATCTTGGAGATAAAGACACATCAGTTGAACAACTTCTCAATCTTTACCCCAGGGTAATCAAACATGGCACTGGAAAATCGACCATTTATAGATGATTTTCATTTTAGGGCATTTCCTGGATCTTGCTGAGAACACCAGAGGGTATCGTGACATTATGATCTTATCACCGTCTCGGAAGGCCCGAAATATCCACCATGAAACAGATCCTGGAGGTTGGTCTTTTCCCACAGCTATTGGGATATGATATATACATTACATCCCATTACATTAGATAGATTTGAAATCCCATTGTACCTATCCCATTACATCCGTTTCTATCTATATATATAATACCCAAATATATGGCTATATATAATGTATAATTACCCATTTTATGATATTTTATGTGTACATGATTTCTACCCCATGAGAAACATCCCCGTTATATCTCCTTCTGTCTCAACGGACATTTCCACCACCTGGCGCCTGCGCTTCTCGCGCTTCTGGGGCCGGGGCCTGGCTCACATCCTCCAAACGTTGGCTTGTAGCGAGTTTTAAAGTCCATGAATAAGCCATAAGTAATCAATAAACCATATAGTCATATATAAACATCTATCAGTATACCATAGTTACTGTATCCATAGTTAAACTGATACTATAGTTGTAAAAGTTATAATATCATATAAACCATATATAGTTATTGGAGTTATGTTCACCAACTTAGCTATCGTTTGGGGGCGCCCCTTTGTATGCATTTTTAGCTGTTCCCCAAAAAGATAGAAACAAACGGTTCAATTTATCAGTATTGTCACTATTTAATTTTAATAGGCTTCTACTAAACTCAATGTTTTGCAGCGTTGCTATAGAAGAAATTAATTGTGGTTGGATACTTAGTATAGTACCACCCCAAAAATAGAAAGTAATTCTTCGCTATCAGATTCGGATGTTGCTGTTCTAGAATGTGTCTATATTTTTTTGGGGGCTGCTATAATGGATATCAAGTATTATGACATATTATGAACTAACATGATGCAGCCGTTTTGGGCCCGCAGCCGGTCTCAACCCATAGCTGTCTGACATGCCAATGACCCAGGCCCAGGGTCGAATCAATGGAAAAACTCCAACTTTGACTCAGTTTACTACTGCTTGGTGGTATACCTACCCCTCTGAAAAATGATGGAGTTCGTAAGTTGGGATCATGAAATTCCATATATATATATATATGGAAAAATTAAATTCATGTTCCAACCCACCAACCAGATCAAGTTTTTCAACCTTTTTCAATTCTTGTCCTC
This sequence comes from Cladocopium goreaui, assembly GCA_947184155.2. Lineage (NCBI taxonomy): Eukaryota > Dinophyceae > Suessiales > Symbiodiniaceae > Cladocopium > Cladocopium goreaui. The sequence goes on from CAMXCT020004646.1 coordinate 247,690, forward strand.
TGGCAAGCTTCCATTGACATTCATACCTCTCCTAGAGATTCTCCTAGGCATCAACCCAACGCAAAGATTCGCGCGTGGTCGGACGTTTTTTCGAGCGCCAGCTTTGGAGCGATGTCTTCATGATGTCTTCGATCGGCGAGGCGACTAGAAGGTGCCAAAGGGTGAAACGCTGCAACCTCAGTCAAGTTTGGCTGGTTCTATTCTGAACCTCCGGCCTCAACAAAAAGGCGGCCCACTATTCTGGTTTCCTGGCCCTAAACTCATCTGTCCCAATCTGATCTAAACTCATCTCATCTTACGGATTCTTACGGTATCCAGACACCTCCGAACGCATTTCAACAGCACCGGGTCTCAACCAGTGAATCATTGGTTGATCTCACTTATGGAAAATGGCCCATGTTTAGATGATTGACTTATTACATCCTATCACACATGCATTTTTTTTCCATAGCAAAGTCTTACATGCCCAGAGGCTAAATTACAGTGTAATATAGTTTTATATGTATATATATATATATGATATATATATATATATATATCTATCTGATATATATCTGATGACATTCCTATTCTACCACCTTTGTTTGATTAAATCCCCATGTTAATTACCATCGTTTTTGGCGAGGCGACGTACATTCACCGAGGGAGGCGAACCTCGGATCACCACTGACACTTGGGGCTGCAGCTGAGGCTATGTTTCATGGGGGGTAACTATGGGATTATAGTTATAGATATAATATACTGTAACTATAATATAATAGTTGTATTTGTAACTAATATAATAATAGTAACTATATAGTAACTTTGGAATCTATAATATACTATAGATATAATATAATAGTTATAGTAACTATAATCCCATAAATATAATAGATATAGTAACTATAGTCACTATGGGATTATAGATATGATATAAGATATATAAGCACCATTTTTGGTGGGATATTGTTGTCCGTTTTTGATTTTGCCCAACTTACTACGATTGCAGATCTACTTACATTTTGAACAGCATATAACATGATGTACCTACATCCCATAAATAAACGCTGAATGTCTTGATTATAATGTTCAGAATGTTGGTTTTAACGGGGCTATATCCCAACTTATGAAATCATAATCATAATCATAATACAACCACCATAAGATCCATAATCCATAAGTTGGGATATAAGTCGTTATTTTGCCAAACTTACTACTAGTAGGGTGGCAAATCTACCTACAACTGGAACTACACTCTCAAGTATCCTACACACTCTCTCTCTCTCTCTCTCTCCTTTGAGTTTCAGTGCTGGAAAACGCTCTCACCAGACTCGCGGGCGTGTTTCTGTAAATCTGTCACTTGATGTGTTGAAGATCTGAAGTCTTTTTCTTGAAAAACCGGCTTCAGGATGCCTTTTTAAAGATGTAAAAAGAACAACACCACGAAATGGACCTGACCTGCTCTCAACCTGGGAAACAAACATGAACCAGCCACCCTGAAGGCCTAGGAGCTGAATGGAACAGTGGGGAGGCTGGAAATGCTGCCCAGCAGGTTACCTGTGAAAGGGCTCAAAACTGCTGATGATCTGCACCATTCCCCGACTTTTGCCATGGCTTCATGCGAAAACATGCAAAAAACATCGAAAAAGTCTGAGACGGACTCGCATTTATGTAAACTGATGACTAAATTCCACTTTTAATTCCGACCCAAAAAAGGAAACAAGGTCAAACTAACCAACAAAATGGTGATTTAACTCGGATTTCACTCAGCTTTCTCAGCAAACGTTTGACAAGGAATGGTGTTCATTTAACTCATCTTGGGTCAAACAACTCTATATAATCATGTTTTGAAAATTGTTGTGACATGATTTAACTACGGCAACTAGAGTGATCTAATTTCTAATCATTCTAATCTCACCAAATCTAGCTAATGATATTCCTCACTGAGCTCAATGAGTGGTTTGTTTTGAGTAATGCAGTACCCTCTGGTTATGTCAAAATAGCTATTGAACATGGCCATTTATAGTGAGTTGTCCATTAAAAATGGTGATTTTCCATAGCTATGTGGCTGTTTACCAGAGGGTAATGCCAACATCCCAAAATCCCTTGGAAATTCCACGCCAAAATTCCTCACCTGGAGGCAGCAACCCGGCCACGGCTGGCTCTATCGCTGGCGCGGCCACCGGCTCCGGCAGCGCGGCCACCGCGGCCAGCGGCTCGGGCGCCGGGCGCAGGAGCGTCGTTCCAACGGCACCCAAGGGTAGCGGTTCGGAGGTGGGGAGCCTGGTGCAGCTCACCAGGTAACGAATTGTTGGATGGACCTGATCTGCTCTCCTGGTAATTTTGTAACAGTTTGCTATTGAAAATTGTGATCATAGAATTGATGGGACAATTTACAGGAAAGCCCGATCAATTTGATGGTAAAAACCATGGTTTCCGGTTAAGATTTTCCCTTAAACCAATCCAGTGATGTTATCTATAGTTGATTTACCTATTTTAACGATGGTGACTTTCCATAGCTATGGGTTGTTTATTAAGAGCGTATTGGATCTACCCTCTGGTTTTCTTTAACATAGACGAAAATGTGCCCAATTCTTAGTGGAAACATGTTCGGAAATCTTCCCACCCCTGGGAGGTCTATGTGAACATTTACTGGAGGGTGATGAAAATATGAGTGATATTCAGTCGGTATTATTGGGATCTAAATGGACGAATGTGGTAAACCCATGGTAAACCCATGGATCATAAACAACTACTGCTTGGTGGTATACCTACCATATTATGTTATTGCTGGTTATATATTGATTATACATTATATATATAATTACTGCTTGGTGGTTTCAACCTACCCCTGTGAAAAATCATGGACTGAAAGTCAGTTGGGATGATGAAATTCCCAACCATTTAGGGATGGTCGGGGATGGATCCCAGCTGGGGGGTGACCCCAATTGTTCCCCATCGCCAACCATAACAAAAATACCCAGAAACCATCATAAACCAACAAAAAGACTCATTTTCTTTCTCAACTTACAGTAGTTACTTGGTCACTTCCCACCTAAACGTCCTAAACCATGTTGGTATACATGTTTAGAATATCTTGGAATATCCATAGTTACCATAGTTACCATAGTTTATTGAGCATAGTTATCATACTTACCATACTTACCATAGTTGATTGACTTTAGCTTTCTTCTGCTTTCTTCCCTTCGCCAACTGTCCTTAACACCGCAGGATGTCCGTCCAATCTTCCCACCTCCAGGCCCTCGCCGGCGGCGGCTTGGGCTGCGGCTCCGGCGGCTCCCGCCAGACCGTGTCGATGGGCGAGGCGGAGGCCTGGGTGGATCCTGCGCGAATGTCATGGTGACATTTTTATGGGAATGTCATTGGATTTTAATGGGAAAAATGGATTTTAAGGGAATTCATTGGATTTGAATGGGATGATTTAAGGGGGGAAAAATGTTCCAATCCAATTCCATTATGAACATTTTGCTGATCTTTAGGATGATTTTAAGGGGAATTCATGGGATTTTATGGTGAAAAGCGGGGATTTGAAACAATTATTATAAATGGGGATGTTATTGGGATTTTTCGGGTAATCAAAGGTGGCAATTGAAAATCCTCCATTGATCATTTATGGATGATTTTCCCAGCTAGAAACCTTCATTTATAGGGGATTGCCCATTCCCTTATTTAATTACCTACCGGGTACGTATCACAACAATATGGAGTTTGATGGATTTTGGGATCCGAAACCTGATTTTACACAAAAACGGCTAGAGATTTCATGATTTTCCCATATTTCCCTGGATTCTCCGGCAAAAAATTCGGCAACAACGAGGAGTGATGCATTTTTCCATCACTGCGCATTTTGGCGCTACACATAATCAAAGTATCAGGTTCAATCCATGGAGATAGGGAGATTACCTGCAAAAAAATGACGATTTACACAGAACGATTGTCATTTAACCGTAGGATTTCGAACCAAACAAGAACGAGGACCTACCCAAATGAGAGTAACATTTGTCTCGAACGTTTTTTGTTCATCCACTCCCGGTTCTGAAAATCACTTGCAGGTTTGCGGTTGCAGGTCTTTCTTTGGAGGCCTGTAGATTTTGGAAGATTATTCCATAGTGGATATGGCCAATAAACCAGGTTGCAAGTGTATCGTTGATATCAAAGCTGAAGTGCCACTTTCATCGATGGAATCGTAGCACCCTTTGTGTCTTTTGCCATGCAGCTCGTTTGTTCGTTGGAATTGCACCTCTCCATGCTTCCCAACCTCTCCAGATCAAAAGTCAGAGTATACAGCTCGACTAAGGTACTGTCCTCAGGATCTGAATTTTCGAACCAGATCCAGATCCAAAAAAAACTGATGACTTGCCCTCTTGGTGGTCCAATAGCACCATAGCACTGTCCTGTCTGGCTGTTCCAGTCCTTGGTTGTAAAATGTCTGAGGCTAGGCTAACCCATGTTGTTGTTTTTTTTTTTGGGGGGGTGTCACTTTCCCATTCACCTTCCCCAAGTCAAGTTGTGATTTTGGGGTATGCCACATTTTCAGACACACACATGACACTAGTGACGTGATCAAAACTGTTTGGAAAAAGACATCGCGAAATTTGAGGCATTGTCAGAATTTCATGGTCATTACACATTGTTTGGGGGAAAAATGTCGGAAAAAATATGGTCATTATACAAATACAGTTATTATACAATCATGGCGATGGTGGTGATGGTGGTGGTGAGGGTCTACCTCATCCTGATCTTCACTTCGAATCAAGCAAGTGGCATCTCATACGCTCCCCATAGAGCAATTGCAGCACTTTCTCTGAACCGAATCCCTGCACTTGAATCATTTCTTTCACTGGTGACTGTCACAAACGACCACAAAATGCACCACATGTACACATCAAATATATGTTTCCCTATATCCGCAGCCAAACATGCAAAATAATTTTCTGGCACACGGATAATTTATGGAACAGCAGAGGCGTTCCATGAAATTTTCTCCAAGCAGCTGTGGTTTCCTGCTGCTTCCACGGGGTGCAGAAGGAACTTCGTGGAGAACATTCGCAGAGGGTGAACCAGGCGCCTTCAGGGCTCGTCACGGTCCTGGACAGGGAAGGCCGGGACTAGGAGTCACCAGTCGGAAATTCGAGCAGAAACCCTGCTTTTGAACCGTTTTGAACCGTTTACTGCCATGAATTGCTGAAAAAATGAGGATTTCCGATGTTTTTTATCCCACTAACATCTTGAACAAAGTCTGGAACTGCTTGATGGTCCCAAAATGTGCTCGTCGGTTGGGAGAATAATCGCAGGTTGAACATAAAACCTATTTGAATGAAATAATCAGGTGACATGGGGTAAGAAAGCAGTGATTCCCTTTGGTACTTCAGAGGTAATTCAGTATCATTCATTCGTTTCAATTATGATTGGCCGGACCAAAATACAAAATGTGAGAAATCCAAAAGAGAAAAACTCTTTTCTTTGACACGTCCCAAAGATAGACAACACTATGCACATACTGGTCCACTTTATGATATTTATATATCTATCTTTCTATCTTTCTATCTATCCGTGGTTTTTCTGCACCGAGACTCGGCAAAGTGCTGGTCCCTGCGGTCCCTGCGGTCGCGGTCGTGCCGGCCGCCCTGGGCGAGCCAGGAGAGGCCAGCGCCAACATGTCCTTCAACGCTGCGGCTTCCTGGCTTCGTTGGACGTCCCAATTTTTGGCCCGGCTTTGCGGCCCAAAATTCGGAAAGTGGGTGTATTTGATCCCTATAAGTGGGATGATGATGATGATGATGATGATGATGATGATGATGTGTATATGATATTGTCCAATGATCACCTGATTTCATGATATCTGTTTCTATTGATAGTTTTTTTTTGTTCACAGGTGATAGTGTTTTCAAGTCTTGTGCACCTTTTCTTTAGATATCTAGGCCTTTCAAGGATGGTTTATTGTTTTACCTACATTAGTGTTTCTTTTTTACTTTGCCCACTGTAAAAACAAAGACATGTGCCGGGGAGGACCATGGAACCGCCAGATTTCCGATCTTCCAAGTGTCTTGAATCAACAATCTTGGAAGCCCAAGTCCGAAGATACCCTCCATGAAGCAGCACACTATTTTTTTTTTTAAAAAACATAGCCGTTTACAATTTATAGATAGGTGTTCTATGGAACAAAAAGCATATGTGCCATCGTCAAGTTACATGGTGTACTATGTTTTATGGTCATCCATCCCATTCCAAGAATCTATGGGAATCCTGACATGATAGGTATAGTAATGAATGGATGATGCCCCAAAATACCAACTCATGGTAGACAAAAACTAGTTCCATTATTATCATCGCTATAATTGGCTATAATATACCGTGGTCCCCTTCAGTTTCATCAATCAACATTGATTCATAGTTTCATCATTCCGATATGGCCTCATGGCTTAATCATTTAATCCACATTCTGACCATGGCACAAATACCCTCTGGTAAACAGCCACATAACTATGGAAAGATCCACCATTTTGTAGCTGGGTAAATCCACTATTTCAATAGCCATTTTCAATAGCAAACTGTTGACATAACCAGAGGGTCACTTCTATTATATATCCCATTTATATCCCATTAAACCCCATTAAATCCCATTAATCAACTATAAATGGTGATTTTCCATGGCACAAATATGTTCTTTCCAGGTTTGATTAGCAGAATCACCAAGCCACTGCGTTGGCCACAGGCGTTCGGCTCGCGGCCTGGGCTTTTCGGCCATGGGAAGTGCACCAAAAAATGATGATTTCCCATACGTAAAATCACTAAAACCTCCATATCCATTGGGAAAATCATAGGAAAATGGTGATTTAATGGTGATTAATCCATGATTAATGGTGATTAATGGATAGTTACCCTCTGGTTATGACTAACATATCCATGGTAGATTTATGGCCCTAATCGAAATAGATGGTTAACACCGTTCAAAAATAGCATGGTGGATCTTTCCATGGCATGCTGTGAATGTCATGTCATAACCAGATGGGGTGCCCGGTGCCGGCAACGTTGCCGGCAACGTTGCCAAAAAGATCTTTGACTCAAGTTCAGCCCAAGCCCATGGCATCATATGAGATGTATGATTTTTGTGCACACACACACACGCACATACATATATATTAATGATATATGTATATATATATATATCATGATATATATATATAATAAATAAAAATATGTAGATAGATAGATATAGATAGATAGATGTATATATTAGTACTGTAGTTTTTCATATTAAAGACACAATCGATGAGTTCTGTTCATCCCAGTGCAGACCAAGTCAGTGCTCCTCAACGTTCTGCGTTCCGCTTCGCCCGCTTCGCGTTACGGGCGAAGAAAGCTCCTCCTGGTGTCAGCTGGGTATGTTTCAGCAGGGTTCAGCGCATGTTTCAAGAAAAAGAAAGGCTTGGATGAACAATGATTAAGACCTTGCATTTCCATCTTTGCTACAGTAGGTTCATGTAATATATCTGAGGTCGTGCAAAGTATGGACGCCTACTCGACTAGAAGGCCATCATTGACAGGCGGCCTGTGGCCCTGGTTTTCCTGCGCCCGATTACAGCGCCCAGTTGGGCATAGGAAATTCTCCCGTTTAGGACTTTCCTCTTGCTTTGTTCGCATTAGCATGATGAATGGATCATGGCACCCCTTGAAGCCACATTTAGTATGAACAGATATAGATAAGAATCCACTACTCAACTATCCCTAATTTTAGTCACCATTAATCAACTGCAGTATATTCGCATCAGAAAGTAAACAAAAAATACCCAGGATGATTGAATCTGCGGATATCTGCGGTCATTACTATCAGATTTATTTGATTATCGGTTATAACTATACTTAATATACTTACCCTCTGGTAATTTAACATAGCTATTGAAAATGGCAATTTATATATAGTTGATTTTCCCATTGAAAATGGTGATTTTCCATAGTTATGTTAGTTTACCAGAGGGTACCCTCTGGTGAACTAACATAGCAATGGAAAATGGCCATTGAAATAGTGGATTTTCCCATTAAAAATGGAGATTTTCCATTGCTATGTTAGTTCACCAGAGGGTAACTACTGTTTCAATCATTGTCATGCGGCTGGGAAACTCAATTCATAGCTCCAACTGGCTCCCCATTTGGTAAAGGGAGATCTGGAGACAGCTAGCTCCAAACAGTTCCCTCTCAACCACTGGACAAAGTAAAATCCCATGAATGTCTCAGCAATATCCCATTTATATTCCATGATATGAATTATATAATCATTGAGATGCCATTAATATAAAAAATATATATAAATTAACTATATCAGTCAAAACAAAGCCTACATTAATATGTTACATATTCCCCATAGATTCCCCATTAAAATCGTGGATCTCCCAGTGGGAAACAACCGCTCCTTCGGTGCACCAAGACCTCGCAGGTGTCGCACGGGCACCTCCACGGGACTGGGACGACCCTTGAAGTGCACCAGGCAGAGCTGCGAGTCGACGTCGAGGCCTCGGGGGATCGCTGGCTGAATGCGGCTGACGTTGGACCAGGATATGTCGTTAAAGGATGTCTCTGGAAGAAGATGTGCTGAGTTGTGGCTGGTGAAAATATGTGAAAATCTACTAGTGAATACCAATCATGTGCAAATACCACATTGGAATCAGACACATTTGATCAAGTTTGATGGACGTGCTGGAATGAAACGCAACAAATAACGCACATGCAATGTATGTCCATTACAGTTGTGATACCGGGTTCTTCAAAAAAACAGCCATCCACATGAAACCACGGAGATACCTTGCTTACCCCCGCAACCCCCAACTTCAATGTTGTGATCGGAAGTGCCGAGCATCATGAACAAAAAATGGCTGTTTCTTTTGAAGGCCGCCAAACACAAAATTCAGAAGACAACATTGAATTGGGGGACGGGGGGGACATGACCTCTGTGGTGTGGTGCTACTTCATGGGATGGCCGTTTTTTTTTGTAGAACCCGGTATGTTGTGATTGGCCTGGCTTCAGGCCTTAAGAACCATGTCACAAACATCCTGATTCAATGGCCATTCAATGGCCATTGGTACCTAAATTGGGGCCACCTACATCCACCTACCATTTTCTCGCCATACCTCGGCTTGGACCTTCCATGGACTCTCATTGCTTGGATCTTCAATGTCCAAATATGTCCCAATGTTAAACGTATAATTCTCAGTTGTACGATGTTATCTATACTATGTGAATCTATATGATTGGCTAATTGCCAATGATAAGCAATCACAAACATGCACACAAATGATCACAGATCAAAAAAGGGATCTCTGGTTGATGGTTTCAATCCCTCTGAATTCTTAAAAATATGAACGTCAGTTGGGATTAATGATTATGATATTCCCAACATATGGAAAGTCAAAAAACATCATGTTCCAAACCACCAACCAGATATCCATTCATAACATGTAATAACCATGATTGACCATTCTTAACCATTATTATATAACCATGATTACCCTGTTGATTATATACCACGATTGGTCTTAACCATTGTTATATAACCATTATTGTTATATATTATAACCATGATGGTTATTGACCATTATTAACCATTATTCCACAACCACAATTATTTTTCATGTTAATTATTATAAGCATGTCAACTATTAACAATTATTAACCATTATAACAAAACCATGGTTATTATTAATGGTTATTAATCTGGGTAAATTATAATATTTCACTAACCTGAATAGTTCGGCCATTTAGGGATGATTTCCCCTACTAACTATGATTATAGTATATTATAGTGAGGGAGAACAGTGAGGTCATTATAATTTACCCAGAATAATCATCATTTACCATGAATAAGCACTATTAATCATCATTAACCAACATTAACCCTTAATAACCAACATTTACCCAGATTTTCTCAGCATTTTCTCCGCATCTTCGGAGTCCCAGGAGCTGAGAAGCTTTCCCAGCTCCCCACCTTAACGCTGCCGGAGGCCAACCAAAAACCATGTTTTTTTTCATGGCAAGATTGGGAGATGGGGATGGGTCAAAACCCTGGTACCTAGTGAACCCCAATTCATAGCTGGGATTTATGGATGTTCATCCCACTATAGTAATGTATCTATAGGTATTGACCCATACCCATATGATTTTTGCATGGAACATGGTGGACTATGATGATGATTTCAATGGATTGGTTTGTTGGGGAAAATCTACACCGGAAACCCATGGGTTTTTACCATCAAATATTAAGGGCTTTCCGGTTAACATTTTCCCATCATCCAATTCTATGACTATTTATGATGATTTATGATGTATGTAAATTTCTATGGGAATGTCAATCTAAATGTATGTAAATGTGGGAATTCATAGCACTTTTTTGAAGTAATTGGAATATCATGTTCCCAAGAATTGATGTTTTTTTGTTTTTTGGTGTCGATTCCTGGACTCGTTACTTCACCATGGATTTCTGGTTTCAATGCACCAAATCTCCGGTCCCCAATCTCTGGCCTGAGAAAGTCGCAAAGTTTCGACCCTCCAACACCTGCCAGGCTGCCAGGATAGCAATCCTCCAATCTAGGATCCTGAAATGGCCATTGATAAAATGGATGTCTGAAAATACACCCCCAAATCCACGAATCATCATTTCATATCATTTCCCCCATGATGCCATTGACGTTTTGGGGTATACAAGGTATACAAATCTGGGGATTGTAACTCTAATATGTGCTATTGGCATATTATGTGACCATCTGTTTTTCCTGATTTATACGACAACGTCCATTCCAAATAGAGTAGAGAAACTGTTGGTTGTGACTGGGGGTCAACTTCTCTAGTCAACCAACCTGTAGGAAAAAAACATCTATCCATGCAAAGTTGACCTAGAATTGTTGGTTATCGTTATCAATTTATATCAGGTCACCATCATTTTGTGTCACCAAAAGTATCAATCATGCCCCTGCTGCAATTGACTCGCTTATATATATATATATTTCCTCCATATCTTTCCAGGTTTGCTCCACACATCAAAAACGTCAACAAATCATCAAACAAATGACACTATCCTGATCAATTCCCATCAAATATACCCTCTGGTAAATTAACATAGCTATGGAAAATCACCATTTTTAATAGGTAAATCAACTATTTTCATGGGCCATGGCTTCAACAGCAAACTGTTAGTTTACCGGAGGGCATCCAATAATCCCAAAAGCTGGTGAGAAAAAAACATCCCAATTGTTCCACGAACTATCCCATGAAAATCCTCACACATAAGAATTATCAAAATTCATCATAGTTCACCTGAAAATAGCTGTTACCCTCGGGTAAAGTAACATAGATGTGAGATAACCAATCGTTTCCGTTCGGAAAAACAAACTACAAATAATGAGTGGGTTTTCCAAGTCTATGTTAACGTTCAAAGGGGGGCATGTGGGATTAAGACCTCCAATGAAACAAACATTGCAACTTGATATTTGCCAATTCCAGAGCCTGGATGAACGACAATAAGATAAGATAGGTAGAGATAGATAGATAAATAGACAGATAGACAGACAGACAGGCAGACAGGTAGATAGACAAATAGACAAATAGATACACATGTATACTAATTGCTGGTATACCTACCCCTCTGAAAAATATGAGTTCGTCAGATTGGATCATCATCCCAACTATTGGGGAAGTCATAAAATTCATGTTCCAAACCACCAACCAGATATATTGGTATTCCAATGATTAACCATTATTAACCATAGATTAACCATAGATTAACCATAGATTAACCATAGATTAACCATAGATTAATTCCAGGGTTCCAGTCACCACCAACCAGTCATCCATATCATCCATTCACCACCAACCGCATGTATAGATTTTATTAGGACAGCTATGGATTCCCCATCCAATTCGTGACCTGCACGCGCTTGCCCACGACCAGGCCGCGACAGTGCTCCGCTACCGAGGAGACCAGCTCGTGAAGGAGCACCATGGCGGCGGCTGAGTTTTTGTGGCTGGTTGATGCTGATTCTTTCGCTGATTTCTGGGGTTTAACATGGTTTAACATGGTTTTTCACAGATTCTGAAGGCTGATTCTGAAGTGATTTAATATGATTGAACAGCAACTGATTCGACTGGTTTAGCTGATTTAGCTGATTTAACTATCAAAAATGAAAGAAATTAAAGCAGCAAAACTGGAGACAAATGAATAGTGGATAAAAACGGTGAAACATATGGAATAGGGATACTGTATGGAAAATCGATTGGGAAAAATAGTGAACATATTGGTGAGCCACATATTTTTTTGGATAAACATCACGATGAGAAGGCTTTCTGGTGGAAAAATTATACTGGTCCCGATGAAAACCTGGCGGTCACCCCACGCTCTTCGCGGCAGTTTCTGTTGACGACCGCCCTGAAGCCAAGTCAGAAATCCATGTCCTATGCTGGTGAAGCATCTGCCTCCAGAACCCCGGTTAAACCTTTCCGCAATGGATTGGTTGAAAGGAAAATCTACCGGAAACTTGTGGCTAAAATTCCTCACCTAATAGGGGATTCATTATATGGATTATGGAATCCCCTATTGAATCCATATAATGAATCCATATAATGAATCCATATAATGAATCCCCTATGGGGGGGTTCCCTGCAAAATTTTTATTAACCGAGCTTCCCGACCCGAGTGATCGATGATCCAGGCGCCCCCTTTTCTCGCACGGAGATTCCAGGTACTAAAGGTACTAAGCCGGTGAACGCGGCGCGCGCGTTACCCCGAGTGGCCCAAACGTCTTCCAAGATGTGTCTCTGGTTGGTCTCGTGAATGAAGTTTTTCTCCCATCAAGAATACCATGGGGAGACTGCCAAGAAGACTGAAAGGAATATATGTTTAATTAATGTATGTTAATCTACTTGGTGGTTTTAACCATCTTGAAAAATATTAGTCAATGGGAAGGATTATTCCATGTATATGGAAAATAAAACATGTTCCAAACCACCAACCAGTAATGTATTCTTCTATGTTGCTGTCACCGCTCAGGATTGAACACATTGTATTTGCCCAAAAATTGGCCCCATCCAATTAAAGACAAATTGGGATAATGTTCACCGGCACCGTATATAATTATATATTATATTCTTATACCAGCTATCTTTCGAAAGTCTTCACGCTGCACCCAAGTTACTTACAAATAAAAGACCTGTTCACATGGGAGCCGACTGCATTGCCACTTCAGCCTACTCCTTCAGTTGCCGGCGTCATGCCGTGCCGCATCCAACCCCCTTACCTTGGAAGGGACAAGCTACAGCAAGAAAAACCGGTTGAAACAGAGTTACCCCCTGGTAAACTAACAGTTTGCTATTGAAAATGATCATTTATAGTTGATTTACCCATGAAAAATGGTGATTTTCTATAGTTATGTTAGTTTACCAGAGGGTATCCCACATTTGGATATATTTGAACATATGTGGATCCAATTAGTTCCAACCGAAGATGGGAATGGTTTGAATCCCACCGATAAAAATGGTGATGACTGGGGGATGGTTTACGAAATTGTTTTACCCACAGGACCATGTGTTTGTTAGATCTCTATAGAGCATTTGGTAAGGAGTTCTTTTGGATGTTTTGAAACAGAGGGAAAATCTCTACTAAATCACCAAAAAAAATAGTGGTTAAATTCCATTAAATCAGAATCTGTTTATGTTCTTTGCCATTTTTTACTTGAAATCTTGGTCCTCTGAGTTGGCGGCTACTCAACCTTTCAGGTCCATCCTGGGTATCTGACGATTTGACCTCTCTAAGTGGAGCCAATATAGAGCAGAGAAACTACATTTTTTATAAAATATGCAATATACTATATTAATCTATATTATATCAATATCAAACATTTCCATAAGATCCATTATTGTCGTTCATCCAACCTCTAAAAATTTGGCAAATATCAAGTTGCAATGTTTGTTTCATTGGAGGTCCTTGCTTGTTGAATCCAAAATAGCCTTCTAACTTCTAATAAATGTTTACAGATGTTTACAGTTTACATAGATGTAGAAACCCACCATGTGTAGATCATTTCCCTCAGGAAACCATGGCGTGTCCAAGTAATCGCCAGGATATCTCTTTCAATACCCAAGGCGCGGCCAACTTCGTCCCAACATCCCCGCCAGCTCCTATGACTGGGATGATCGAAGTGTCGAACCGCAGGAAAGGTTAGGACAAAGTGAGGATCCGACGAGGATTTTACATGATTATCCCACACAATAATCCCAAGGCCCAAAATAAACATGATTTTTTGCATCCAGGAACATGCTGAGTCACTGAGACATGCTGAGATAGAGTATCACTTCAAAAGTATCACATAGTATCACCAAAAAACAGTGAGGTTGTGTACTTATTACCCTCCAGAAAATTCACATAGACCCTCCCAGATAGGGGGTGGAAGATTAATGTCCAATAAAAATTGGAATTTTTCAGGGTCCAGCTGTTAATTTACCAGAGGGTAATATGCACCTTCTGAGGGAATGATGGATGAACCATGCTGGACCTGGAGTTCAAGACTGAAATTGCGCAAGGATGTCTTGCGATGAAAGTCACGCAGCACGGGGACGTTGCAAGCTTTCATACCGCAATTGAGGTACGGTATGTGTATACAAATAATGCGCATATTGTGTATGTACCGCAACTTGGGATGAAGCAAGACGAAGCCTACATGGTTACCCTCTGGTAATTTAACATAGCTATTGAAAACGACCATTTATAGGTGATTTACCCAGCTACAAAATGGTGGATCTTTCCAGTTCGCTATTTTGACATAACCAGAGGGTACTGGGATTTTTTTTTTTGGCATTGGCTTCGTCTCAAGTTGGTCTCATTTTCCGCCGATCGTGGCAGGGCCTTGTCCGAGCAATAGCATCCATCATCGGTGTCCTCGAGATCGATGGTGCTGCAGCTGTGCTGCCTACCTTTTTGCTGGGCAGGTCTTACGGCGTACCGTGTTTTTAAGGGCAAGTTATGGGACCATATTTAGCGTAGCTCACATAAATTCACATCATCAAAGCCCGTACTCAGCCGATACTTGGGTTTCCACAGTCACTGGATTGGTTTAAGGGAAACTCTCAACCGGAAACCATAGATTTTGCCATGAAATATGGGGTTTTCCTGTAAATTTTCCCTTAAAGCAATCCATTGACACAGCTGCTACAATTGATAGCTGCTACTACCAGGGTTTTCTCCCTCATTCCGAGGACTCGACTCAGTACAGGATGGGCCCCCCCCCAGTCGAGTTCGCGTTCAGTTGCCTAAAATAAGTGGCTGAATTCTATGGCTTATGGTAGACATATATATATATATAACTATAGTATTCATGGGGTTTATAAACGAACTTATAACTGGGGGGCACCATCCTGTACCTACCCTACTTCACTGGGTGGTTCAACCCCGTCATCCCCGGTTCGTCCTCGTTCACCAGTCTCAGAAAGGACTGAGCATCAATGGCTTGCTCCACCGTGCGTCCAAGGCCTTCACAAATGAGCCGGTACTCCTGGGAAGTTTTCAGCAACAGGTGATGAAAACTTGATAAAATTTGGCACTTTTATTGGGATGGGGATTTCACCAATCAAAATGATCATAGAAACAGTGATTTAATGACTAGTGGCGATACAATGATCTCTGGGTTTCCCAAATGGACCCAATGATTCCCATAGCGGCTACCCAAGTTTGGGATTGAGGCTGTAACCCTCCGACAAAGTCCAGCAAAGCAACTTGCAAATAAAGGTCCGATGTTCAAGAGGAAACTCCTCTACCTTGGCTTGTCTAAAAAAAAACTGTCCACCAAAAAAAAACATGGTCCAACAATTTTTTCCACAAATTCCTCCAAGCGCATTTGATTTGCAATTTCGGGGTGCACATCCCCCAGTTTTGGACACAACAGGGAACGTCTCTCCTCCTTCCACTCTTCAGCATTACCGTCAAATCCCACACTGCTTGCCTCGAGGTTTTCGACGTTTTGACGCGAGGCAAATTCGTGGCTTAAGGGGGACACCAACAAAATCTACTTGGGAATCGACTGCCCAATCTATCGTTTTTTTAGCAAAGCCAAATCCCAAAAATCTACCATCAAGAAAATGATTCCCCAAATGGTGGATGACAGTAGCCATCAGGAAGATAGAATAAAATAGAACATCATCAGCAAGTCCAGGAAAATGTGATGACAAGAACATATTCGGATCGGCTGGACATCGGCCGAATGGCATCTTTTCTGGATGACGGCTGGGAATGTGAGCACTGACAATTCAAAAAAAATCCATCATTAAAAACATCTTCGAACAAGAAAATTGCTATGAAGAAGTAAGTGTATCAGACGTGCCTTAGTCAAAAGACATGTGCTATGCTCATTCCACCAGAATTTTGTAGGGGTTCCCCAATCAATTGGTATATTAACGCATGTTAACGCCCATGAGCATGGGGGGCACTATCTATCTATCTATCTATCTATATTGGATCCAAGGATATCCCCTTTGTATAATACATGAGAATTGAAACATGTTATACTCATCTAGCAATTTCCATTATCATTCCACATCTTCCAGTACCAAGGGGTGATCCCGGACAAAAAAATGCCCACTCGACCAAGAATCGAAGGCCAACATCTCTTGAGCATTCAGTTTTTGATCTCCGTTTTCATCAAAGTGCTTGAAGACCTCCTGGAAGTTGCGCGACTTCGGTGAGTTGGTCAAGCTTGAAGCTTGACCAGGATGGATGGCTTGGTTTGAAAATCTTGGGAAAACCATGGAAAACACTAGGATTCCCAAGATCCCACAGTTTGGATTCACACTTTTTGGACAAAGCCCTATAAAAAAAATGGCATGGTTGAGGTCGTATGATTTTCCCCCCATGGTTTTAAAACATTTCAGACCCAGGAGAATAAGGATCATAAGGGATCAAAAAACAGCCCCTGTCAAAGTCTCATGTGCTTGGGATATTCCTGGTCGATCCCTCTCAATTGGCCATAATTTCATAGGGAATGAAGCCATAGAGCCATAGCTGCAGATTGCTCCCTCCATCCACCACTGGATACGAAGTAAAAACAGCGGCAAACTGACCTACATTTTTTTTAAAAGCTCGGTTGCTGCCACCCAGTCCATCAACAAACCCTTGGCCCAGTGTGTCAGAGCGAAATCTAACTCTTTGAAGTCGCGTGTGTAACTTCCCAAAATTCTGAAAGGTGGATTTGGCATGATCTGGGCTATTTGGGTTGGGATTTGTGTTCTCCTAGTTTTCTATCTTCATTGAATAATTTGAGTATGGATATCATTGAGGTATTCTACATTGGATATGATGAGCTCATACGGTGGTTTCCTGCAATATGGGTACCCCATCCATTATAAACCATCCAGCTATTGGGCTATCCCTCTTTTACCCCTATTTTAGGAAACCTCCATCTAGCATCATATAGCTTTGTCAGTTTTCCGCTTCCAGGCGTGAAAAAAATATTCAAGCCTCGGCCTTGCATCAGCCATGACCAGTGAGACCATCAAGCCAGAGATGTGACCAAGTCTTGTTGTCTCAACGACTGAAATTCGCAAAATGTGATCTAGCGATATTATTTAGTGATATCATAGTGATATATCACGGTGATATTTTAGTGATATTCTATATTGTTATATTAGAGTGATATGAATTAGTGATATGAATTAGTAATATGAAGTGATAACCTCAGTTGTACATGATTATACACTATTAGTCAATAGATCCAACTACTGGTAATTCTCGTCGTTCTTGTCAGTACGGTTGGATAATCCCAACTCCCACTGATCGCGGGTTATTATGTTTATGTTTATATATATATATGCAACCACGTTTACAACCACTAGTAAGCATATGTAACCATGAATAACCATTAGTCACCCATGAATAAGAACACTATAACTATAAGCATGAGCAAATCTTCATACTCCCAACAATCATCAACCATGAAAATGTGACCATCATTTTGAACCATCATTATGAACCTCTTCTCCCCCGAAAAATGGATTCAACCTCCCCATCCCTGGCATCCTTGATCAGCTGTTCGCGGCTCGTCCCAGGTTTTTTTGCAGGTGCCGGAGGAGCTTCGTCACGTTTCCTGGCCCAGGGGGTGTCCGAAGAAGACAATGGCCCTGAGCCTATCGTCTAATGTTGGCATTTTACTTTTTTTTAAAACATGTGTAGTACAAAAAGGATCAAAAAAGGCAATAGTAATGGAACATGAAACCCTGCATAAATGTGTTTATTGAATAATAACAACATTGAGGAACTATATCACTGACACACACACACACTGGGTCACCAAAGGATACAAGTATCTTATGACATCTTTTACGTTAAACCCCATGTTGCAACCCATTAAAAACGCGGTGAAACCCCCCGCCTCTTTCGTGCCTTGGCGTCCACTTTCAAGGCCTGGAAAAGGTGGCTGACTAGCCAGTCAGATTCAGTTGGTCGTACCTTCATAGTCTTCATCCTGTTTGGAGGACAGCATAGCAGATTTCAAGAGTCCCAGCGCCACAGTCTTTGCTGTCGGTTAATTTCCATGAATCCCTACCGGCTACGCCATAAGGGGGTCAAATTGCCATGGTTTTTGAACGAAAAACTCAGGTCCCGAAACCCGACCCGTGCGCAGTGCACCCTACGGATAGGTTATCAACCACTTGCCGACTGGGATACCATCTGGTTATTTAACATAGCCATGGAAAATCCCAATTTTTAAGAACGGTAAACCATCTATTTCTATGGGCCATCTATACCATGGCTATGTTAGTCATAACCAGAGGGTACCTCCGAAGTGCTACTCCTCTCCCAGCCCGCCTTAACAGCAGTCTTGCTCGTCACGGGGTCATCGCGCATGGTGCCCATGGTACCCACCCCCGCACTGGAGCGGTAAACCCAGTCGTCGCCAGTCCATTCCTTGGCATCACTGATTGAAGTCGCTGGAGGTATGGAAAACTCTGGCTGTCCGCTCAAAATCCTGGATGAATGGCAGATAATGGCAGCTAATGATATTTGATCCCTATGAAATGGATTGATGACCATCCCGGACCATAGGGCTGTGTAGGTGTGTAATCCAACTTTTGAAAATTCGAACGCGTGTGGTGGAAATGGGAACGTGGAAACGAGACATTTTTTCCAGAAACAAAATAAGCACATCAAATGGAAAGAGTAGGGATCTGTCTTGCGGTTGGGATGACGAATGATACGAATGATGTTTATATATATGTTTATGGTGGTGCCCTGTTCTTTCCTCGTGTCTCTTCGGTCATTTCTACTTCCACTCCTGGTTGGCGTCCAGGACCGTTTCCATCAGACTCCTCTGCCACTTATGAGCTCAATCAAATGGGGATCCCATCATTGGCTGTAAAAATGTGATGGAAACGAAACTATATAAAATAGTGTGCTGGCACCATCCTATATCCCAAAATACTCCTGGCAAAAGAGGTTGCATCCTAGCTCCTCTTGCACAAGTCCCGTCTTTTTCTTGTCAGAAGTAGGCTCTGGTTGCTGGACATCTTCCCCTCATCCTAGCCTCCTATATCAAACATCAAATTGCCACATGGTAGGGTGTATTCTATTTGATCCCGAGAAAATGGTGATACCCCCAACCCGCTGGTTTCATGGTTTCACCCGTAGACGTGACTTGAGGCCCAGGGGTAAGGGACGAAAGCTAGCCTGGCAGGGAGCTTGGCATGAAAACACAATGATGCTGAGGATGCAGGTGCTGCCGAATTTGGTGCCGGCCACATGACGGTGTCCCCAGGGGGGATTGAGCCACGGCCAAACTGCTTGTGAACCAGCCAGCCGAGGGGGTGGGAACGGGGAGTAGTTAAGTGTGAAGTTTCATGCGATTGGAGATTCCAGCCCTCCCCCAATACCTTGCTAAAAGCAAGAGGGACTTCAGCTAGCAAAAGCTAGCTTTCGTGACTAATTTGTACAAATCATCGGACAGTTTAGACTCCATATTGGGTACCGCGATGAAACCCCCCCAGATACCCTCCAGCAACCATCAAGCGTGGCAATGGGAAAGAAATTGATAAATGGAACCACCCAGATATGACCGGTGGATGGGAATCTGAGCCAAGGCTCATGCCAGCCACGCAGCAGGGCGGGGTCAAAGAGATCTGCCAGTTGAGGAGCGCCGATGATGGCGGACTGCTTGCCAGCCTGCGAAGATTCTCACTGTTCGATGGCTCAAAAACCAGCAGGACATGAATTGAAACTCATGAAAAATCCTGACAAATCAGGATTTTCTCCCACTTAAAATTACCAAGTCATCAATTTTGCAGCTTTGAGCCCCACTTCGGAGGTAGGAGGGGAGCCTGAAGGGGTAGCAGGACAATTGTGACCAGGCCTGTATTTTGGGCAAGTTGCTGGAGACCGTGCCTTTCCACCTCGACTCCACCTGGCATGGCCGCATCCATTTTTGGACA
>CAMXCT020004646.1:273141-445641 GCA_947184155.2 Cladocopium goreaui
GCATCCCAGAGATAGCACCAACAAATTTAACCCCAGACCAGTCGTGCCGTGCTCTCGTTGCTATTGGGCGACCTTTCAGGGGGACCGCTGCCTGCATTGTTCATGACCCATTCTTTGTTCACCAGCTCATGCCACCCTGGCCACGAGACAGTCACAACCATTTGGCACATGCATTGTTCTTATCACCACCAAACTATAGAAAGCCGGACCTGTCGCGAAGCAATCAGACATGACCATTGAAGCGATATGCCAGGAGTCCCGGAGAGTATCTGTTGAAGAGAAACCACTAAAAATAACCTTTTCTAACTACATTGCATCTTCTCTGCCGCCCACATTGCACTGAATTCTGAAGCATTCCATTGGTCCCTCATTCTGAAGTTGATTTTGGAGCACCCAGGATGAGCCATTGGTATCCCATTGGTTTATTGCTGTCTTGACCAATTTGAGGAGCCCAACGTATGCAGAATCCACCAGGGCCGTCCCCCGGACCCATGCAGAATCTCCGAGCCATCGAGCCTGTCTTGAGGGATAAAATATCGCTGCCTCGGCCAGTCAGCAGAAAGCGACCCAGTACCCTCCGGTAGTCGAACGTGGCATTGGAGGATCCGCCATTTGTAATCATTGATAGAGAATTTTCACAGTTCAACCTCCATTATAATAGGATATGGTATTTCCATATATTTCCATGTATTTCCATGCATTTCCCATATTTTCCCACCAGTTTTATCCATTTTTCCAGTGATTTCCCGTGGTTTCTATGGGAGCTCGCCTAGTGCCGTTCTGGTTCTGAGGATTGCACTGCGGGGGGCTCCAAAGAGGGCCACCTCGGCCCCATGGAACATGGGGAAATCTGAGTGGAATCGCTGGTTGGTTGGTGGTTTTAACTTGCTTTAACCATCTTGAAAAATTTAACGGTTTGCTATTGAAAATGGCCATAGAAACAGCGGATTTACCCATTGATAGCATGGTGGATCTTTCCATAGCTTTTTGTATGTTTGCTAGGGGGTAAGTGAAAAAAATCTGCTTGGTGGTTGGCAAACCATCTTGAAAAATATGAGTTCGTCAATGGTTGGCAGATTATCCCATATATTGTGGAAACTGAAATGTTTGAAGCCACCAACCAGTTATATATATATATATGTTCGTGAAGAAAAGCATATATAAACTCACCCTCCGGTAAACATACAAAAAACTATGGAAAGATCCACCATGCATTTTTGATGGGTAAATCCACTATTTCGACTGGGCCATTTTCAATAGCTATTTTGACATAACCGGAGGGTATATCCCATTAAATCACCATTAAACACCCATTAACATGAGGGTATATCCCATTAAATCACCATTAAACCACCATTAAATCACCATTAAACACCCATTAACATGAGGATATATCCCATTAAATCACCATTAAATCACCATTAAAGTATATTTCTTTATATTTCTATGATCTGAAAGCATGAAATTCTGAAATTGAACTTCCTCATCTCTTCCGAACTGCCGCCGCCGAGGGGCCGATTCGCCCTGCTGGACTTTCAACAAATCCTGGCTCCGACTTCCTGCACGGGAAAAGCTGAAAGCACCAGCTTTCCATGCCATGTTTGTTACTTAATTCTACATCCATTAATAGATCCACACACACACACATATATATATATATACATTTTTTATATCTATATCATCCCAGAATTTTCATTATATATTCTACCATCATTATGATATATCCATGAAAATTAATATCCATATATCATGGAATCATATTCATCAAATATGTATATAATTATATATAGCCGATTTCGCCATGTATCGTTCTACCATCCATCAATATTCCATTTTTTTTGGGGGAGACACGGTTAGACACGGTTCCAGACGCGCCTCGCCAACGAGATTCCTTGGGGCACCTCAGGACGTGTCACCAGCGTAGCAATCTGCAGCTGTTCGGCATTTGTGCGGGGGTTTCTAGACATTTCTATAATGTTCTATACATGTTACGATATGGCTATGGGTAAAAAAAAGAAAACCTGGCACCTAGTGAAGCCCCAAAAAGCTGGGATTTATGGATGTTCATCCCACTAAAAATGATAATAGGTTTTGATCCATCCCCATATGTTTATGTTTAAAAGAACGCCATTCTGATGATCCAGCGTGGATAGATCTGGATAAATAACATCAAGCTCTTGGCTTTTCAAACAAAGCTTTTAGCTAACCCCCGCCGCTGGGCCAAGGAGCCAATAGATGAACAAACTTCCGTCCACTGACCTCGCCGCTGTCATGGAGGATTGAGAAATTCCGTGGACCCCAGTGGACCCCTCGTATTTCCAAAAGTGTTTTGCTGCTGATGGCTGATGTTGTACGTTCATAATTTCATAGTATACTAATGTATACTATAGATTTTCTATAGTATATATACTAAGACAAAATGATTTTGAACTCCTAATTTTTTAGGAGCCCGCAAGGCCCGTGGATCTTCCCATTCTTGTGCCACAGCATCATGGGGTGCAGCGAGGTGCCAATAGGTTTCACGGCAACTGACGCAGAATTCCTGGGTGAAGCGAATGCCAGCGGCACATCCCCCGACATATGCTGAGAACACGCAGCCTAGACTAGGCCCAATTTATGATGTTGAGTTAGATGCGATGCAGTTCTTGTTGGCATTGCATGAGGTTGCATGCTACATCTTCATAGGGGCAAGTGCTCCAAAATTTATGTTGTTCTTTCTGCATTGGTAATTCATGATAATTCACTATGCTCAGCTGTTATCATGTGTAGACCTTTTTCCACTAGCGCTATCCTTGTTGGAGTTGTTCCCATTTTTTCCCAACCTTCAGGCGACATATTTCTGGAATTACCTGGATTGAGGGAGACCCCTTCATTTGAGGGAAGGCTAGACCCTCCTTTAAAAAAGTAGAAATTGGAGTTATGGTATTCCAATGTCAGTTTTTAGGAGTGTAGGTAACCTTCTCGTGTTTTGCTTTGAGGGCTGTCAGTTTTTGTTCCATGGCTTTTGTTTCATCATTTTTTGGGGTTCCAAAAATTCAAGAGCTTGCAAGTGGCAGCAAGGGTTCTGGAGCGTTGTTTTTCCAGGGTGCTCCTTTCCTAGACATGTTTGAAGGGGATGATCGCCTGGATGATTGGCACGACCCAAGTTTTCTGTATATGAATGTTCCCTTAAATCCCTCCATTGATTGGATTGAGCTTCGCTAATATCGCATTTTTGATGGTTAGTCCCAACAAATATTCCCTGATTTCTCACTAAATATCCCAACAGGATCCTGAGATTTTACAAAGCATGGCAGAAACTTCACCATTTACACATGATTCTACTATGAAGATCTATCAAGTACTATTAAAACTTTCATTTCTAGGAGATTTCCCAGTGCCAAGTTGAGAGAAGGTATTCTGCAGATTGTTCCCTGAAGATTGGGACTTCGGAATTGGTTGGGTGTCAAATCCCCACATGCATCGATGCATTGCCTATCTGTGATCCCTATGGGATAGAAAAGATCGCTAAATCTTCATGGAGTCCTCTCGGGATCAAAAACTTAGGGATTTGATCTACTCTATCCAATATTCCAAGCAATCACATGGTGAAAAAAGTGGTTCATATCCTACCGTAATTGGCCCTAATCCCCTTGAAGATTCATGACCAATATTAACCACTACAAATATTAATCATGTCTAATCCAATAATCCAAACCATCATGAATTTGCTTCAATTTGGTTTATATCCTGCAGCAATTGACCAATTGACCCCTTGGCTTACTTATGCTTAGTAGGGAATGGAGGGAATGATCCACAATAAATATCAATACTAATCCCAGCAACCCTCATTCCCATCCCAGTAAGTTGAAGAATAGGTTTCCAGTTTCCATTGACCAAGGCGCCAACTGCCTACGCTCCACAAAGCTGGTATTCACCGCCGTCCGCCTCGAAATGTTTCAACAATGTTCGTGTCGGTAGACCTCAGTAGACCTCCAATATAGCAAACCCCAAAAATTGATACTTAGTACAGGATGGGGCCCCAAGATAGCTAAGTTGGTTTATAAGTGGCTTAACTATGGTTTATGGTATATAAGTATAGTTAATGGGCGTTATAATGGTTTTTGTGGTAAAATCCTGCTACTGGATGGGGCCCCAGTTCGTTAGCAAAGTTGGTGCAAATAACTATTTCATAACAAGTTGGTGTATGATACTTATAACTATATTTAGATGGGGTTATAAACCAACTTATAACGGGGGGGCCATCCTGCTAAATATATGGTAGTAAATTATACTGTTCTATCTTCCTAGAGGCTACTATAAACTGACAGTTTATAATAGCGGCCATGAATAGTTCGATGATTTGGCCTTTGTTGAATCTTTTAGCATGATGATCCCCAGAAAAGGTTCAACTTACCCGAATTGTCTCTTTTTTAGCTATACCGTCCGGACCGTCCTTTTTGGGGAGTTATCTCCTTTAAAAAATATCATTATTCTATTCACACCTGACATATCATGACATTCTGCGACTGCACTTTACATGCTTGAAATCTTGTGATGCCAACCTAGTGGAGATCTCCTGCCCAATGTAATCATGCAAACATACACCACCCGGCATACCATCTGCCATCTGCTGCTGCGGCACCAGAAACCCTTTAGGGTGATGATGCGCAGGGGCGCCGGCAGCGGGCCGAAGCTGGTGACGCCAGACATGGGCAGCCTCGGTGGGGGAATCCCATCGAATCCCATAGAAAATGGCCATAGAAATAGTGGATTTACCCATTGAAAACGGCGGATTTGTCCATCGTTTTTTGTATGTTTACCAGAGGGTAAGGAATCCCATAGAATCCCATAGAAATATAGAAATTCCATGGGATTTCCAAGTTGAATTGAAATTGAATGTTCTAGGAAATGTTCGATGATTTTTGATTTGGAAGGGAAAATTTGTATAGGATTAGCGACAGCGCCAATGATATGGTCATCCGTGAACTTACCCTCTGGTAATTTAACATAGCTATGGAAAATGGACCATTTATAGTTGATTAACCCATTAAAAATTGTTAATTATTTTCCATAGTTATGTTAGTTTACCAGAGGGTAAATACATCGAATCATTCTAAAAAAATATGGTGTTTTTTCACAGTTCGTTGAGCATGTTGAACGTTGTACGTTGATTTTCCCTCCCTTGTCCAGGAACCCTTGGCCCGCACCAGCGCCCAGCAACTTCTCCCATTGCTGGCCATTCCACTCGAACCATCCCCCTTTCAGCGAGGGTGACAAAATATGCAACCGCTCTGGTGCACCGATGCACCCGGGGGAAGCCTGGCCGACGATTCGGAAAGCTCGAAACGTAAATTTGGGATGATACACACAACAAACACACACAGACACAGCTATAAATATAATGAATGAGGGGGCAGGAGCCCCTTTTAAAATAAAAAGA
The DNA here is from genome assembly GCA_947184155.2 of Cladocopium goreaui. Taxonomy (NCBI): domain Eukaryota; class Dinophyceae; order Suessiales; family Symbiodiniaceae; genus Cladocopium; species Cladocopium goreaui. Next base: position 278,564 of record CAMXCT020004646.1, read on the forward strand.
TAAAAATAAACTGAAAATAAAATGGGTCAGACCCCAGCATTTTATTTTGTGGGTGCATTTTATTTTTTGAGGTGCCTAACCCATCAAATTAACTGACAGAGATATACAGAGATAACATGATAGCAAAGATGCACAGCTGTGAACGGTCTGATCATTTTGTGAAACGTTCCAGAGATATGGAATTACTTGGACATTAAGTTCGAAAATGGGTTTGCCCCCCTCATTTTCTATTGCCTTCCTTGGCCAACAATAGACACACGGGCAGCTTACAGCAGCCAATGAGATTTCTTCAGTTTATTTATATTTATTTGTATTTTTTCTGTATCTTTTCTAGAAACCATCCAGGTGTCAGAAGTTGAACCAATTATATATATATATGTCTTATATTGATCGAAATCCGCACGATTTCTCCTTCCTGTTGGCACGTGAAAAGGCTAAACAAGACTAGACAAGACGAAACAAGATCAACCAATCAAATAAGGAAACAGTGTAAAGGACTAAACAAGACTAAACATGGTTAAAACCAATAGGAGACAAGACTAAACAAGATTAACCCAAAAGGAAATGCCGGAGCCTGAGGTCCAACAGTTGCCAGGTGGAGGGTGCCTGACGTCATATTCTTTTTGTACCTGTCCATTGTATTTTGCTTGGGTCTTCCTATCTTACCTTATGCCCTCTCATCTTATTGGCATTTTGTCCTTAGGCCCCTGCATTTTATTTTTTTTTTAGGGGTTCCACCCCCCCTGGCAACAGCCGGGTGTTATATATATATATATCTATATACCGTGTTTTGGATTTCCGTGTCGTCGTGTTTTGGTGACGGGCGGAGGGTCCACCCGAAAACGCGAACATTCAAAAAGGCGCGCGTTGCCGCTGGATGCACCCGAAAACGCGAAAATTTGAAAATCCGCCAAAAAAAACGAAACCCGAAAACGCGAAAATCTGAAAATATCCGAAAAGTATCCACAAAAAAACAAAAACCCGAAAACGCTAAAATTCTGAAAATCCGAAAAGTGCGAAAAATGAGAAAAACCCGAAAACGCGAAAATTTGAAAATCCGAAAAGTGCGAACAATGGGGAAAAAAAAACGAAAACGCAAAAATCTGAAAATCTGAAAAGTGCGAAAAATGAGAATATACCCGAAAACGCGAAAATTTGAAAATCCGAAAAGTGCGAAAAATGGGAGAAAAAAAAAAGAAAAAACGCGAAAATCTAAAATCCGAAAATGCGAAAAATGAGAAAAAACCCGAAAGGGCGAAAATTTGAAAATCCGAGAAGTGTGAAAAATGAGAAAAAACACGAAAACGCAAAAATTTGAAAATCTGAAAAGTGCGAAAAATGAAAACAAAAAACGAAACGCGAAAATGTGAAAATCCGAAAAGTGCGAAAAATGAGAAAACTCGAAAACGCGAAATTTTGACAATCCGAAAGTGTGAAAATGAGAAACATACCTAAAATTTGAAAAGACCGAAAATACGGAAAAAGTGAAAAAGGAGCCGAAAACCTGATAAATCGATCTTGGGAGCACAAAAAAAAGAGAAAATGTGACAGTCAAAAAAGGCGAAAATGGGGACAAAGCAGAAACGATATCCCTATCGGTAATTGGTTGGGGGGGTGGGACCCTGGTTTAATTTCTTTAATTAAACGGGGTCCCCTGCAGCATGGGTTTTTCCAAAATTTTTCAGTCAAACATAACCTCCGTTTATTTTTAACATAAGAAATTAATCCAGAAAACTTCCAGTTAAGGTCCCACCCAGCATCCCCCAGCTAAAAATTAAACAAGCTACTCGGCAGTACCTGGTTTAATTTTACAGGATCATTAGGTTGATTTTGTTTTGCCAAGACCAAATATTAAACCACCTGGTTCTACACATGTCAGTGAGACTTGGTGTAAAAACAGTTGCGCCCACCATTTTTCCCCCCAGGTGCGTGGACCAACTAAGCTTTCTCAAAGTTAAATCCAATGGTTTAATTTCAGCTGTTTTAGCTCATTGTGCTGCCTCGTGTTCCGCCTCGGGATACTGCAGCCATGGTTCCTGACACGTGTCCTAGCACAGCTCCGTGAAGACGATCAGGCGTGGACAGCAAGGTTCTTGCACAGTTGGGAACAGCATTGCTGCAGCCCAAATGCTCCATCTCAAGCAGAGCAAGTCCATGGGAAAGGCGCTGCGGGACCATGGTAAACTGTTTCTATCTGTTTCGGGCCCCTTGCGTGATCCCAGATCAGGTCAGAATAATTAATCAAGGGGTGGGTGAGTCCATACGTACTGAACATTCATTCATCAGGACACCTTTGGCACCATAATATTCATGGGATTTATGGTCACCAGAATAATTAAACAAGGGGTGGGTGAGTCCACATGTACTGGGCATTCAGGATCAGTTCTTCCATTGGGGCACCCCCAACACCATAATATCATACAATATCCATGGCATTGATGGTCACCAGAATAATTAAACAAGGGGTGGATAAGTCCACATGTTCTTGGCATTCATAAAGATTCATGTATTGGGATACCTTTGGTGTTATCATGATTCATTGTTTTTTCTTGAATTTTCATCTTTGGTCATCACAAAGGAAGGAACCTGATGGAATTTCATGATCAACTTGCACTCCAATGAGATTCCATCAGGTTCCTTCCTTTGTGATGACCAAAGATGAAAATTCAAGAAAAAACAATGAATCATGATAACACCCAAGGTATCCCAATACATGAATCTTTATGAATGCCAAGAACATGTGGACTCACCCACCCCTTGTTTAATTATTCTGGTGACCATCAATGCCATGAATATTATGGTGCCAAAGGTGTCCTGATGAATGAATGTTCAGTACGTATGGACTCACCCACCCCTTGATTAATTATTCTGACCTGATCTGGGATCACGCAAGGGGCCCGAAACAGATAGAAACAGTTTACCATGGTCCCGCAGCGCCTTTCCCATGGACTTACTCTACTTGAGATGGAGCATTTGGGCTGCAGCAATGCTGTTCCCAACCGTGCAAGAACCTTGCTGTCCACGCCTGATCGTCTTCACGGAGCTGTGCTAGGACACGTGTCAGGAACCATGGCTGCAGTATCCCGAGGCGGAACACGAGGCAGCACAATGAGCTAAAACAGCTGAAATTAAACCATGGGGTGGGTCACATCTCAAAATTAAACCAACTCAACTTTCTTCAGGATCTTAAGGAGGTGGGTGGACCCCCTGTTTTCGTAAGATTTTTTAAATTAAACCAAAAAAATTAAACCTAACTCAGTGTCCACCTGGTTTAATTTAGCTAGCGCATCCCACATCAGAAACGCATACTTGAGAAGGACGGTTCCTTGCTAAGTACTTAGCCTGCTTAGCCATCTTAGCCTGCTTAGCCATCTTAGGAGGCACTTAGCTAAACATAAGCTAAGCATCTGCTAAGGTTCAATTTCGTTCAATGGAATCCTTTAACATATAGTGTTTTGGTGGGAACATAAACTTGTTGAAGAAAGAAAATAAAATAACAAATCTCATCAGAATGGTGCGTGGTTTTCTGCATGTGATGGCTATAATGATTATCCTGGCAAGAATATGGTGCATGATTTTTTGCATGTGATGGCTATAATGATTATCCTGGCAACAACATAAAACAAATCCAGTGGATTTGGTTGTATGTACAACATGGAAATCTGCTTTGGATGTCCATGCAAAAGCCATTCATTCAGCTCATTGTCCATGGTGTGACTGCATCTCACTGGAAGAAAAGTTGGTGCACAAAAGCAAATTGGAAGCAAATATGTCATGCCAAAAGCACTGCGTGCTATGCCAAAAGCAACATGTCCATGAAGCATGCATGGCTTGCATGTAAGAAAAGCAATGGGTGCTAAGCCAAAAGCATTGGGTGCTAAAATGGAAGCTATCAAGGTGGCATGCCAAAAGCAATGGGTGCTAAAATTGGTGCTTTCAAAGCAATGCACATGGAGAAGATGCTGTGGTAACTTAGAAACACCACTGGTCAGGAAACTGCTGACTTTTTTCCACTTGCCAACGCATTGCAGCCTTTGGCATGGTCACTGTATGATGTGGCCACCCATTCTGGTCCTGCATGGTCCTTGTCCATGGCAGGGTCACCAATTCCATTGGTCGTGGTGCCATTGGTCATGGCTTGGTCATCGCCTCCTTGCTATGGTGGCCTGGTGGAGGCCATGGCCTTTCCATGAAGGATCGAACCCATGGTCTGCCACATCTGATTCAAGTGGCTCTGTCATGGGTTCTGTTGCACCATATCCATGACGGGCACCCAATGGCACTGCAATGTTGTGCCCATAGATGGCTCCTTGGCTCACACAACTTGGACAAGTCTATGGCTGCTGGTGTGGAAGGCTGTGGGGCGCCCCCATGCATCCAAGTTGGTCCATGCACCTTTGTCTGGAGCTCCATGGGCTGGCACCTGGCCTGCTCTCTTGCATGCAAAAAAAACTTTACGTCGAGTTATCCCCACCATGACATTTATACGTTTTGATACTGGCAAATCTTCTGGCATTCTATCTGACATACCTTCTGGCATTTTATCTGGCATATCTTCTGGCATTCTATCTGGCATATCTTCTGGCATTCTACCTGGATCTACCTGGCATATCTTCTGCAATATGTTCTGGCATATCTTCTGGCACTCTAACTGGCATATCTTCTGACATTCTATCTGGCATATCTTCTGGCATTCTACCTAGCAAACATTCTGGCACTTTATCTGGCATACCTTCTGGCATTTTATCTGACATTCTATCTGGCATACCTTCTGGCATTCTATCTGGCATATCTTCTGGCATTCTATCTGGCATATCTTCTGGCATTCTATCTGACATTCTGTCTGGCGTTCTATCTGGAATATCTTCTGGCATTCTATCTGGCCGTTGAGGTCCAGCAGTGCCCACTGAGCTCGGAAGGTCCCAGGTTGAGGTCCAGCGGTGCCCAGAGCTCTGACGGTCGCAGGTTGGGGACCAGCATTGCCCACTGGCCTCGGAAGGTCCCTGGTTGAGGTCCAGCGGCCCCCACTGCGCTCAGAACCTGGCGGTTGAGGTCCAGCCGTGCCCACTCAGATCGGAAGCCGGCAGTTGAGGTCCAGCAGTGCCCACTGAGCTCGGAAGGTCCCAGGTTGAGGTCCAGCGGTGCCCACTGAGCTCTGACGGTCGCAGGTTGGGGACCAGCATTGCCCACTGGGCTCGGAAGGTCCCTGGATGAGGTCCAGCGGCGCACTGCGCTCAGAACCTGGCGGTTGAGGTCCAGCCGTGCCCACTCAGATCGGAAGCCGGCAGTTGAGGTCCAGCAGTGCCCACTGCGCGCGGAAGTTGGCGAAGAGATTGGCAAAGAGTTGGTAAGGCGGAAGTGGACGTGGAAGTTGATGCAGGCATGGTCGAGGAGAAACTGGAGGAGGAGGAAGAGGAGGAGGAAGAGGAGAACAGCTCTGATAAAATCTAACAACCCTCACCTGGCAGGTGGGGAGCAACATTCAACAAAGCTGGGCATGAAGCACTGAGTGCTGGTGCATGGAAACCAACTGCACATACAGAATCCACATGAAAGCACCGGGTGCTACATGGACATGGTTGAACAGGCAAAACAACATGGAAGCAATGCACAACAAAACGAACATGAAAAGCACTATTTGCTGGACAGCTGGCAACACACATTTTTGTACCTGCAGCTGTGGCCATGGTGGCCTAGAAGTCACCAAAGCTTGGGTCATAGCCCCAGTTGGACATATACCAGAAGTGGTTTTGGTAGCTCTGGTCTATGTCACTGGCCCTGGCTCTGACCCTGTCAAGAATTGGGATGCCTCATTGTGCATCCCCAACTCATGGAGGACAGCAAGGTGGACCCACCTGTTCCTGTTGCCTTGCTGCAATCTTGGTGCCTTTGGCTTTGGCCATGGGAGTGGTGCCATCACTTGGGCCACTTGCAGCTGGTGCCTGCAACAGCATATGGTACTGGAAACAAATGTCAGCAAATGGCAATGTAAGCAGCTTGGCATACCACCAGCCTTGGGCACTGGTGCAACCCCAGCAAGGCTACTGTCCTCAGTGGCAAACATCTATTGTCAAAAAACTGGCTTGAATCACTTGGGTGATAAGGATCTGACTTCGTGGCCTTAGTATATATATATATATACATATAGTTATATATGCATGTATATATATATATAGCTAAAAATATGCGTGTGCATATAATTATCGTCTATTTATTTATCTACTAGTAGTCTACTAGTATTCAGTATATTTACCTGAGTGGGGGCTGATCCACCAAAACAGCCCACTCATTGTCCAAACGTTGAGTCGTATACCTTGGGTGATGTTTTGGCTATTCCCTTAAATAGCCCTCAAAAAAAGAAATTATATATTTATAGAATTATATAGATACCCTCCAATAAATTAACATAGACCCTGGCAACTAGATGCAAATAGGGGTTGGAAGATTAGTTTCCGCCAAAAACTGGGTGACTTTCAGGGTGCTGAACAAAAATACCAGAGGCTACCCCCAATAAACCATTATCCACCATTATTAATCATTATTAACCATCATAAACCATTATTAACCACTAATGGCCATTGATTTGGGAATGATTCCCCCGCAATTCCCATCGCTTCAGCGCCTGCAATGAGATCCGCGGTACATCCACGGCACGGCAGCCCTTCCAGCGTCTCTCCTCAAAGGGGACGAGCCTTTGGACGACATCAAAAAACGGACGTGCCAATTAGAAATACGGTTTGCATACACACACACACACAGAGACATATTTATATATATATATATAGATGTGTATAAATATATATATATATACACATGTGTATATATATACACATATATACACATATCATGTGTACATATGTATATAATTATATATAATTATATAAATGTGTGTAATATATATATAATTATATATACATGTATTATATGGGTGAATTGAAATAGCTCACTGACCTGAAATAAAGACTATAGATGGCTAGAGTATATTATAGTGGGATAGTTATCCCTTTTAATCATCATCTATGGTGAGGTCACAGTGAGGTCGCTATAATTTACACATATTATGTAAATATATATATATATATATTCCTGAAATGGGGGTACCCCAATAGCTGGATGGTTTATAACAGAAACCCCCCAAAAAAAAACGAAGGATTTGGGATGATTTGGGGTACCCCCATTTTAGGAAACCTCCATCTATACTATATATATATATATATATATACATAAACATCAATTAAACATTTTAATGGCACTAAACTAGAATCTCTGCAGTGCATTTGTGGTTTTCATCTATTAAGAATTTTCTGTCTTTTGGGGTTTTAACATGGTTTAACATGGTTTAATATTTAACACATACATAACATACATAGGAACCGTTCCAAATGTGTTTTTCTTGGGGCCAACTGCCCGACACATTTTCCACATGTTCCACATTTTCCACATCAAGTACTGTGCTGGGTCCCCGGGGTACCCTGCGCCGTCCTGGCTACTCCAGTAGATCACATGCTGGTTGTCCAAGGACCAATAAGACTCTCGGCCAAGGATGATGTTTTCAGGTGTGCGGCGCTCTACATAGGTGGTGTTCCTAGCATCTCCAGCAGATGACAGAGTTCCCAGTTCTGCGAAAGGAACTAACTCCGAAAGCTGGATTCTCCCACAAAAATGGATAGGGGATCTATATGATTCTTTGTATATATATATATATATACATACACTATACACACATTTGGAAATGTGACAATGATTGACGGCTGTAACGCAATGATGCAAAAATCTGACGCCAAACGAACCTCGAACCTCCATGCCTGCCTGCAGATTTTCCAACAAAAATCATCCTGATCTAAGGGCTTTCATGATTTTCCACTACTAGACCATAAAGTACAGTGACGTTTTAGGGTCCTCACATATCCAACTAAACTGGGCTGGCTTCACATTTTCTGAACATTTGACACTTGTTTGACATTTTCGCATCCATGATGTCTCCTCATTGATCACCATGGTGTTTTCCAAGTCCTTCCTCCGCAACCAGGTGAGCCATGAAAAACATCATCATCCCATGAAATACTGCTTGGTCAATAGGTGTAAATAGATAGCCATAGATATCCCGAAAAATTATGACTTATCGCAGTCACCAATGAATTGGGTACAATAAAACCCCCTTATGATGTAAAAAATAAAAAGTCACATCAACAATTTGGCATTGTGTGGCGAACTGCTGAAGCCCTGGTGAAGCCCAAGAGGAACTGGGCCAAAAATTTCGCGGCATTTCGCTATGCCAAGGCACATTGCACTCATGCGCTGAAAGCCATTGAGCAACAACACACGCAATGGCGCTTGGCTTTCCTGCTGCTTGACCCATTGCAGACCCCATTTGGCAACCTGGCCACGGCATCCACTGATTTAACCCGAAAAAATACCGAATCCAAAGTTCAAAAAAAACTCAAGGCATGTTATCATGTTTCTTAATTTGTCAATGTTGACACATTGCATCATACTTTTTTGAGGTTTAGATAGGTTCAGATTGCATCACTTGGACTTTCTGAAAGGCTGACCCCAGAAAACATGTTTCGTTGATCCTTCTGTTGCTGACATGGTTTCTCTTCGGCTTTTCCCAGATACTTAAGATTGATCGTATTGATCATTCAAAGTCATAAATCAAATAAAACAGCGATAAAATCATTATAAGTCTATCTTACATCTATTGACAACATGACTATTAATATTTTTCAGGGCTATTGTCACCACAACCATGAATTGAAGTCTATTAACCAACCATTTCTGGTTGGTGGTTTCAATCCCTCTGAAAAATACTAATCAATGGGAAGGATTATCCCATATATTATGGAAAAATGTTTGAAACCACCAGCCTGATTTTATCCACATCAGCCTGTTTTTTTTCAGTTCCTTCCATCTGCCAAGCTCCGCACTTTGTCCGAGGGATCCAGTTTGAAGGCCTTCTGAAAATCCTCCGCCGCATCGCCTGAGGCGTTTCGTTGGCGTTTCGAAGGCACGGCCATGCGTAGATGGGAAGGCATCCGGTGATCCAAAATGACTGGTTTACCACTGGTTTAACCCATCAAAAACAACAAAAAAAATAATCCAATCTTCTGTGGGATGATCCAATACCATAATGTGTTTGGCAACATCAAAAACTCAATGTGTTGTTCAGTTTCTGTGGAATGTATTTGCACATAGCATGTGTTGCCGTCCAATTTCTGTGGTATTCAACCTTATGGCCATGTAGATAGCCCAAAAAGGTGATAATGATAATAAGGAATCTATCTACCACCTATTTGTCATTATAGTGATCTTAGCAACCTTGCAGCCCTCCAATTTTGGGAATGGCTATCTACCACCAATTTCTGGGTCATTGGGAATTGTTTTTTCGCAGGTTTGCTGATGGAATCTGGGGATTCTGACTACAAAATCCCCATCAACCCCCATGCCTGGTGCAATCCACAACCTCTCAATGGCTACACCATGCTAAACATGAAAAACCATTTAAAAACCCTATGTTTCACCTAGTCTTGCTGGTTCAATCCAGTTCGTTCTCCATAATTCGCTGAAATCCACGCGATTTCACTTCACCAATCGCATCAATCGCCAAGTGTCGGTACCAGCCGAGCTCCGACTTCACCACACCGCGGCTGCTGAGATAGACCGAAGCCGTAGGATCTAACTTTAAGGCTGCGCTGTAGTCATTCAGCGCCTCAGTTGGGAGACCACGATGAGCATCCCGGACTCCCGGACCGTCCAAACTCACCGATTCAGTGATGTTGGGGAATGTGAAGCCCGTTATAATCCCATTATATAACTATAGCTATAAGATGTTATAAAATGTTAAAAGGTGTTATAAGATGTTATAAGATGTTATAAGATGCTATAAGATGTTATAAGATGTTATAAGGCGTTTAAGATGTTATGAGATGTTATAAGATGTTACAAGATGTTATAAGATGCTATAAGATGTTTTAAGATGTTTTAAGATGTTATAAGGTGTGATAAGATGTTTAAGATATGTTTAGGATGTTAAAATATGTTTTAAGATATTATAAGAGGTTATAAGATGTTATACGATGTTAAAGGATGGTTTAAGATGTTTAAGATGTTATACCATGTTAAAGGATGTTTTAAGATGTTTAAGATGTTATAAGATGTTAAAAGGTGTTTAAGATGATATAGGATGTTATAAAGTTGTTTGAGATGTTAAAAGATGTTATAATATGTTTAAGATATGTTTAAGATGTTATAAGATGTTACAAGATGTTATAAGATCTTAAAAGATGTTATAAGATTGCCTGAGATGTTGTAAGATGTTATAAGGCTACAAGATGTTTAAGATGTTGAAGGATGTGATAAGATTGTTTAAGATGCTAAAAGATGTTAAAAGATGTTATAAGATGTTATAAGATTGTTTAAGATGTTATGAGATGTTAAAAGATGTTTAAGATGTTATAAGATGTAAAACATGTTTAAGATGATTTAAGATGTTTAAGATGTTATAAGATGTTATAAGATGTTTAAGATGTTATAAGATGTTATAATATGTTAAAAGATGTTATAGGATGTGAAAGATGTTATAGGATGTTTTAAGATGTTTAAGATGTTATAAGATGTTATAAGATGCTTAAGATTATATAAGATGTTATAAAATTGTTTAAGATGTTACAAGATGTGATAAGACCTCAAAGAGGTGAACACCCTGGAGGCTGCAGAGCAGGCGACACAGACAGATCGCGACCCGCTGGTCGACGATCTCAATGAGCTCCTGGCCAAGAACATCCGTCTGGAGGAGATGCTGACCGAAACTGAAAATCGTTTGGCCGAAACTGACGAGGCCTATACGAACATCCAGACCATCCTGCGGGACTACAACCATGATCGACGCCGGACGATCATTGAGGCTGGACAGCAGGAGATCTACTTCACTGCTGAAGGCCGAGCTTGGCACGCAAGCTACCAGTGCCTGCGCAATCGAACCAATGGCCGGATCTTTGGCCGCACCTGGTGCACACAATGCCTGGACCAGCTTGGACGACATCTTAACCAAGCACCGACAGGCTCGACATCAAGCAGATTGCGGTAGATGCGTTTTTGCCATTTAAATTTTCCTCTTTTCACCCGTGTGAATTGTGTGCCACACAATAGCATGTGTCACATAGTTCACCTATCATGTCCCCATTTTGGCCTTGTCGGCCCGATCCGTCCATTTTCTAGGGAGGGACTTTCCTAGGGATCAGCCTGCTGGCTACATGTGGTGCGACCCGCGCTTTTACTTCTTCCTGCACTTCGGCAGGGCTTTGCATTGGGTTTCTGCTGCTACCCATCAACACATGGCTTTTGGGAGCGCAGGGCGGGATTTCCAATTGTGCAGCCCTCACACCACCAGGTTGCTCATTATTTGCTGACAGAATTGGGCCCTGTATCATCCTGTATCTTAGGAATGGGCCGGGGTTTCCTGCATAGGCCTGATGGAAGAGCTTATTTCCGTTGGCAAGGGAAGTTGTTTTTTGTACTTCCACCCTTTCTTGGAGGCGGGGGTGCTGAACTGGCCTGTCTTCATACCCCATCAATTTAGTGAATTACATTGAATTACATATATAATTATTATATACTATTACCCTCTAGTGTCCCTAGTAGTCAAACATAATTGGCTGGAAAACCTCCCATCAATGTTGATGATTTTCCCATTTCCTTTTTTTTGTTCGGGGAATTGCAGTGTTTTCACAGCCATGTTCAAGGACACCTGGGGAGGTAACAATCAATATTCCATTCATATCTCCTCAATATCCCCTTGTTTCAAAATCTCATCTAATCAAAAATTTTGACGGTTAAATCATGTACATCTGCCTTTTAAAACTGTTCTACCACCATTTCAATCACCATGAGGTTTCCTATTACCACCATGTTTTGGGCCCATCTCCAAGGCACCGTCTCCCGCTGGAGCAAGGCTCTTCGGGCAGAGGCTCTTGCCGAGAGCGCGCGCGAGCTCTTCTCGACCAGCAGGGCACGGTCCAAGACCTGGCCGAAACAGCGGGATCCCACCGGACCAGTGGAAGAGAATTCTTGGAACCAAGAAATATCGCTATATATTACATTATATAGTATATAAATAATATATATATAATATAGTTTCTAAATGTAGTTATATATATATATATACATACACTATTGAATTCTGTAAAAAATTGTATATAGTTAAAATATCTTATAATAACTGTTCTGTTGTTTTAACCACTGTACGTATAATGGATCATCATGGTATAATTAAGATATGATGTATAATTCAATATATAATATACAGTAACTGTTTTGACCACTTATGCTCAGATATCAATGGTTTAAGCCTGAGCAAGAAAAACATGCGGTTTTAACAGGGAAACGGAGGATTTACACAAGAAAAAGTTGAGCTTTTAAACAAGAAATGAAGGACTTGTATATACTTTCAAGAAGAACATATTATGTTGCATCTAACCAAGAAATGGTGAAGTTAATCAAGACATCAATTCTCCAATTTACTATGCTGGGACTCACGGTGGAACCAATTTTTTTTTGGGCGCTTACCAGGAAAATTCTGGCCTTTTTCATGGCCATATTACGGCATCACAGGGGGGTTATTCACTTAAGCCTCTGGTAATCCAAACCAGGCGGACAATCCTCTACCATTAACCTTATTAAACCAATTTACATCCATTAAGAGATGATTTGGCCGTAAGAGATTGGAATCCCTTCTGCAATAAGTGGCATCATCAATCCATTATTGGCCGCGGATATCCCATAGATATTTTGAAAAACAACATCATATGGCACATAATAATCAATTTAACATGACATGACACAAAAAAAAAAATCAATGCAATACGATAGAAGATGATTAATCATCAATGAGCCTCTTACCATTCCTGGGATGCACATCCAAGTTATTGGAAATGCGTTTCGAATGCGTTTCATGTGTTTCTGACCGGGGAAAGTCAGGGAATGCGGAGCAGAAAGTCTTCCCAGGCCAGTAAAATCCCACTTTGGACCAGAAACGGATGCTCAAGAATCTTCCCCAAATATCTAATGTAGCTTTGTGGCAGGTGAATCCCACCTGCCAAGTATCATTCACCAAGGCGCTTCTGGGGAAATTCGTTCCAAGAATGCTTTCAGATGTCCGGCACCAAACTTCCACCAGAAAACGTGTCACTCCAAAATATGTCTTTGGGGATGGTTGGTGCCCCATCTCCATCTTCGGTTGGAAACAATTGGATCCAAATATGGGACACCCCTCTGGTAAACATACAAAAAACGATGGAAAATCGCCATTTTTAATGGGTAAATCAAGTAGAAATGACAATTTTCAATAGCAAACTGTTAGTTTACCAGGTCACCACCTGTCCCACTGCACCTCGATGGCTTCCTGGTAGGAGCCTTCCCTCCGCAATTCGTCGCCTTTCTGCAGAAAGTACGCCACATCGCTCGAGAGGTCCTGGGTGCAGCAGCAAATCTTGCAGCAAATCACTTCCCCAGGGGCTTGAAGGCTCACTTTCATTGGCATTTCAGGATTTCTATGCCAAATATTCCCTGACCTTTAAGAATATCACCACCTGCCAAAAAGGCTGGGGAAATGTGGAAATGTGGTGGACCCTCTCAGGTAGAGATCCCACATAGGGGATGTTAACAGTACAGGTGTTAGACCCACAAGAAAACACTGTTCATTTTTTCGGATGGGCAGAGCTAAATCAGCGCTAAAATTTGGGAAACTGATCATCAAGCCCAGTAGCTTTTGAGTCGATCAACATCCTGAAAATAGCTTTAAAAAAACACATGGATCGAAAATAATGGATGGTTCGCATATGTTCCCATGGTTCTCATGATTTCTGGCATACCCTCCGGTAAACATACCAAAAAACGAACATCACGACTTTTAATAGGTACATCAACTATATATAAAACTGGGCCATTTTCCACTATAAATGGGTAAATCCAATGTAAATCCACTATAAATCACCATTTTCCATAGCTATGTTAAATTACCAGGGTGTAAATGGCTTAGGGTTTAACACGTTTACTTCCTCGGCTGCCCACTTTCAGTCCTTGGCCTTGGGTTTCCGCAAGCTGGCAGGCCTGAACCGAGGCACCATTAAGATGAGAAAACGGATATTTCAATCCGTTGGGATTTCACAATACTCACACACAATATCTATATATATATATATAATTAATATACACAAATTAATTACTCTATGTAATATGTGTCTATATTTATTATATAATTAGTATTAATTATAGCAAATTATATATATATATAGTGTGTGTGTGACAAGATGTGACAAGTATTCAACAATGATTTTGATATCCACATCCATTTCCATCACTCTTCGCAACAAAAGGGGCCAGGGGATCCCCACCTCTTGGGCGCGGGCGCAGATGCCATGGCCATCGGCAAAACTTCGAGAACGATCTTGGCGTCCAAAGTTACACAGCTTCAAGTTGGAGTTCCAAACGGAAAAAAAAACATCCCAAAATGGTGATCAAGTGGGGGTGAAAAATGGATGAAAAATGTGAACAAAGTTCAAAGTCTTCATTGTTGAGCTTGAGATGTCAAGGTTGTGGCAGCATTTTGCAGCATCGGTCATTAATTCGGTTAGTGGTCTCCCGTCCCCACTGGGCAAATCATGATCCTCCCTCGAGCAGGCACGGCCACAGGGCGGTGGCGAGGCCGAAGGGCCATGGCTGTTGCAATTGAGTGAAGCCAGCATGTGCAGGGTGCAAGGTTTCTTGCAAAGGCCCCTTTTTTTTGAAAATATACTATCCGATCCTTCACGATGAAAGGAGACGCGAGCGAATGGGATTCCAAGATTGCTCGTTGTATCATCTTGTATCTCAATCCATGTAATCCATCAAAGGAATCGTACTGGTGCTTAGTAAGGAATGAGGGAATGATCTATAATAACCATTAGTAATCATCCCATGAAAATGACTAAAATCCAGAGTTCAAGTTCTAAACTGTAGAGTTTAGTGTTTGTATATTTCTTTGTACAGTTCACTTCTCTCTAGAGTTCAGTGCCTTGGACTTACAATGGCTACTCTCGGGAGTTTAGGTTTGGACAAAGGTTTGCACTTATAGGCATGTATTTTCTTTGGAGGAAATTGCAGACTTGTGATATGTATTTCACAATGTCTTTTTTCTGAAGAAAAGATTTCTTCTCCTCTAATGCATTCTCACCAAGCTCCAGAGTTTAGTGTTTTCATTGGGTACTGCAGTGTCCATTCTCTCCGGAGTATAGGCTTCCATTCTCTCTATCTAGCTATCTAGCTATGTATCTATCTGTCTAAGACTCTTTGCAGGGAGTTGGGAATGGTGAGACCCCAGCAGGAGTTCTTTACTGAAAGCTATCTATCTATCTATCAAACTATCTATCTATCTATCTATCTAGCTATCTAGCTATGTATCTATCTGTCTAAGACTCTTTGCAGGGGATTCATCTGTTTGGACTTAACAGCAGCAAGGCTATGGTTCAAAACTGTTGAGCATTTTTTGGGGATGATTTGATCCATTCTAGGTAGCTGTGGGTCTGGTAAGTTTTGAATCGTAGCCGCATGAAGAACTACTATCCGTAGGTTTTTGTCAGGGTACATAGTGACCGATGTTTGGAGATCGTTGTGTGGGTGGTTTCTGGAAAGAAATTAGATTTTGCTTAGCCACTCACTGGCTTTTTTGCACCTGGTGCCGTTTGGGCACAGTCCATGGAGACAAAAATCTGCAGTTTAGTGCTGTGCAAGCGTTGTTGGATCGAGGGGATTGACTTTGAAGTTTAGACATGGAAGCTTGATGTGCACATTCTGACACTCATAAACTCAGGAGTAAAGACGACGTATTTCAGGTAGAAATCAGCTCCATTAACTCCAGAGTTTAGTGTTTTGATGTGTTTTGTACTCCAGAAAAAAGTGTCTTCCATCATCCCATTCCCCCTATTCCCTACTAAGCACCAGTAAGGAATTGATTGCCGTAAAATTTCGAGGGCTCTATAGCAAAGCCCTAAGCAATGGCAACCCTTTTGCTCTCCGCCCCCATGCCAAGGTGAAATCGGCTCATCGGTATTTGCCGCCGTACCTGGTGAAGCAAGCGACTCAAACGAGGGCCCAGTGAGGTGTTGGTAACCACCAGCTAACCTGACCCAACCTGTGAAAGGATGAGCATTTCACACATTACAAATGCATACAAATGCTGGATTCGGCACGAGCTGTGTTGCTTTTTACAGGCTTGCTTGACTTGATCCTCATTTGGACTTAGTCAGTCTCCAAGCTGGTCAGTTGCAGTACTAGTGTCACATGGTTGTTTTTGTCTGCGATGACATGGCATCCTGCTACCCTTCCTTTTGATCACCCAATGCATATGTGGTGTCAGGGGCTTCGCCGGATATCGTCTGACTGACAACATTCCGAACAAATCAGGGGTGACGTATACCGCAAGTATGTCCATCTATCATTACCTTATTGTATGTGCATCTATCTTTCTGTATACCCGAAGCATAAAACATTAAACGGTGTATACATATATGTACATATATATATGTACTCTATATACATATACATATACACACTACATATATGGGTAAATTATCATGTCTCACTAAACTGAAGTAGGGCCGATTTGGGATAGTTGCCCCTACTAACCATCAGTCCAGTTCTCAATATCCTTAGGTACTAAATCCACAGGATTCCCGAATTATCCAATCTCCAGCAGTTCTCCAAGCGAGCAGCTCGTTTTTGCCCTTCTTGGAATCGGTGCCCAGCTCAAAGTGCTTGGTTCGCTTGATGGGTTTCATGCGCTTTGCCTCTCAAAACATCAATGGGCTCAAAGTGATCCCTGAAAGTATGATCCGTGAGGGTGTTTTGTGCACGGCGGTGTTGCACGTACCCACCAACACACAGTACGTGTGTGTGTGTGCGCGTGTGTATATATGAACTAATGTACATGTACTGTATATATAATATATATATATATATACTGTGATGTAATATATTGTAATGGTATGGCATGTATGCTAGACGGATGGATGGACGGACGGACAAATGGATGTGATGGATTACTCAGCAAAAAAGATCATCTCCCTGTCTGCAGTGTGCTGCAGTGATGTGCCAAGTGTATTGTCATGCCTCCTAAGACGTTTTCCCGCACGTCTCAAACGAAATGCGCTTGAAATTCATGAGCCATATCTTGACAAAACAGACATCTTGATGTATCTCAATCGTGTGTGTGTGTGTTTATGGCATTGATTAATCCCTGATCCGTTGCCTACTCAGATACTCAAATGTATCATATGAATCATATGAATCATATGTATCTGATAACTTTTGAAAAAAATGAAAGTGTTTCAAGTTGAGACCTCCAGAATTCTGTCTGCGCGATCCTGCTGCATGCGGAAAAGGGCTACCTCTGACAGCTCGAGCTCTGTTTCCCGCAACAAACAAAAACTCTTGGAACTCACCAGCAGCTGATCTCAATCATCGATTTTTCCTATATGGGTGTGTCTGAAAATAGTGTACCCCTAAAGCCAATGGTTAATGATCATTATCCCTATGAAATGGCTATAATTGGGATATACCCTATTTTCAGACAAACCCATATGCATACGATGCATTCCCACAGAATTCTGATCAGCCTGTCAATCCCATCACCAAACGGCGTCCCCAGGCCATCGTGCCTTGCACTTGGTGCACTCAAACTTCAGCACAATCCTCAGGTCCCCAGCTGCCAGTCCCCTGTCCATGTCCCACAATTAAGAGGTTTGTGTCAGATTGACTCGACATTGGTCGCCCAAAAAAAACGAGCCGTCATTCTACTAAATTAAGCATGGTTTGCATCGGGGTGCCAATTCATTATGTAATAATGTGCAGCACTTTTAGAGCGGTCTAGCTTTTGTGCATAGGGCCTCAGGCTTTAAAATGCACAAAAACAATGAGAACTGGTTCTGCTATAAAATGCGTTTCCAGCAAATTCACGCCGAATTGGCATCCAAGTTCATCCAAATTCGAAGACCCTCAGAAACGCATCTTTAAAAACGGGTCAGGAAATTCTTTTTAGATAGAGGTATTTTAGAGTGAAGGTGCCCTAATATTTTGTGTTTTTCTTCTTTTATAGCATTCTATAGCATACATTATATAATATATATTCCTTAAAATTCCTTAAGCTTCCTTCAACAAATCCTTGAAATTCCTTAAAAAAACTATTCAAATGCTTCAATTTGCTGATCTAAAATGATATGCCCAATAAAATCAATAGAAAGAGATCCTGGAAAAGCACTGGTTCCATTCTGCAATAAAATGCTCCAAAAACTCATTTTTTTGCAATAAAACTAGAATGGAATTTGAACATGTTAAAAATCATCAGGATTTCTCTTGCCAATAAAATGCTCAGACCAACCCCTTAACAATAAAATGACTAACCTGACTCCAATTTTGAAATTCCAGTACATTATGGATCTCGCTTAGATTATGCACAAGTCATCCATTTCTAGTGTGGAAATTGCCACGGGGATAGGTTTGCCATATAGTTGCAAACCAAATCACCCTTTCGCCATGCAGTCGCACTTTCAAGCTGAGTGGCTTCTTGGTGGTCTTGGCCTCTGGTGTCCAGTGGCAGTGACTTTTCCGCAGTCACACAATGTGGCAGCGTTGCTATTGGTGATGGCACTCATGCTGCATTACTACAATTTATAATGGAAATAGTTATATTGAAAGCTACTCTAAAGCTTAAGCTTGGATGGCGGAATGCAAAAATACACATAATCCAATTCATGTTTGGTCCTGATGGGTTTACCCATCTGTAGCTACATGCCAAGCTCGCCATAGCATGGTACCCGGTCAAATGATGCAAAATGATTCCCCTTCATTAAGGATCCATTCAGGCATTTAAGTGAGCCCTGAGAATAACTTGAAGAGCCCAAAACATACGTTATACAGAGTCTGCAGAGTCTACAGTGTATTTTGGGTCAAGAACTCTGAGGATGACTTTGAGACATTGCAAGTGAGACGAGGGTTGTATCATTCAATCGTATGTAGTGATCTATTGTGGCCTCTCTTGAATATGAAGAGGTCTATTTATCTATTTATGGTCTACCTGCTTCGCGGGAGCAACAAACGATCACAACTTCCCCAAAAGGTTTAGCCCTCCTACACACTCCTGAGCAATCCTGAGGACCCTGGTATCCCTGGCGCATTCGACGGCCTTCTTGTGGAAAACGGGCTTGGTTTGGCCACCGAAGCCCGCCTGCTTTTTGTCCTCAGCTGGCACCAGCTGGCAGAAAACTTGTGGGATAGTGGATATGGTCTGGTTGTATCCCAACAAGTGGCCGTCTGATCGATGCCAACAATTTGAGATCCTCATGACTCCAACCTCACATGATCAAGCTTTTTGCCAGTTGGGAACACCCCAAACAAGGCTCTATCGGGCTCTATCACCGATAAATACCCACACCAATCCCGCCCATGGCCCATCATGGCTCCCACCTTGCTACACCCAAGCGTCGTATCGACGCTTTCCCTGGGCGCTCAGGGAAGCCTTGCCAGTCTTGTACTGAGAGCCCTGTCGCTGTGCAGGACAACCATACATGAAATGTAGGAATTTGGGGATGCGATGCGATGAGAATTTACATTAATTTACATGTTAAACTAGTTAAACACATTATAAGATCAGTCGGAGCCACGGAGTCTTGTGGCGTTTTCTCATTTTGAACATTGTTGTGGAACTTCGTCTACGCCCACAGCCTTTACATCACATGTCCAACTCGAAGAAGCACCATGGCACAAGCAAAAAAAGCAAACACGATTAATTCCAGTCAACAACTTCGGAACATATATCCCATATTATCCCTTATATAGTCATGTATCCTTACATATGCTTACACACATCGTGTTTTTGACTGGCGCATCCTATGCTAACCATTGAGTCAGCTCACAACGGCCTTGTGAGGAGTGTGCTTCTTGCACTTTCGGCAGTACCTGAGCGGTGAAGCTTTAGACCTGACAACCATCTACTCCTTCAATTCCATCTACCCTCTGGTAAACAAGCAGTTTGCTATTGAAAATGGCCATAGGAATATGGATTTACCGTTTGCCCATGAAAAATTGTGATTTTCCATCGATTTTTGTATGTTTACCAGAGGGTACTTCGGATGCACCCAAGAGACGTATTCCTGGTCTTTGGGATGTTCCTTGGCCGAAAATGGCAAGCTTGGCAGCACCGAAGGACTGATCAAAACGGGAACCCCCAGGACTTGACCGCCCAACAAAAACACTTCACGGCATACGTCCGCACTCATCCCAGGCCATCCAAGTGGGCATTCCCAAAGAAGGCCATCTAAATCCAGATTAATTTAAACACCTTGTGGATAAGGCTCTCTCTCTCTCTCCATGACATATATGACATATATGCTTCACTCCATCAACATCCCAGCTACACCATGGCCGCTCTGCACGGGCCGACGCGGCAGTAGGGAGACGGAGGTCCCTTTGAGCCCCAACGAAGCCGAACAGAATAGGGTAACCCCCCTGGATTTTGGGGTGCCTTATCTTCAGACCCCAAAATGTTGCTGATTCAGCTGTTCAGGGGTTTTCCGGATGAGCTCCATTTTTGCAAATGCGGCCCCTCCAGCACAGTGATCAACAAGCCAAAACGCTGGGACGAGAGACCATTGGTTTTTGTCAAGTTTCTAAGTACAGGATGTCTGACCAAGTCCAGCGATGCCTTGTATATTCACTGTTCAACATAAGTTTTCCATGTTGTCTTAAGCTCCCCATTGTTATTTCATGAAACTAATTCCTCAATCTTGTCATTTTTCCCTTACCAAACATAAACATTAGGTATATTTGTTGAACATGTTTGGGATCGTTTGCACCCCGTAAGCGAGACCTCAACCCCTTTGCGCGCCTCTTGTGTTCCAGACCACCTTATTTTGGCGCAGTGATCAAGCCATTGTCATCCTGTGACACTCCAACCGGTTTCTCCCACCGACATCCCAGCGACAAATGTGCGATAAATCCAATGTTTATCCTATCGCCCAAAGTTCGTACATGTTCCCCAAATCATACGTTTGTTATAAGTATGATTTTGATCTATGAATTACTGGTTGGTGGTTTCAATATGAGTCAGTTAGGATGATTATTCCCAATATATGGAACCATAAAAATGTTCCAAACCAGCAACGAGTATAGATTAGTTATGAATTGGGATGTATCATATATGTTTATAACTTATAATAGTTAATATACAAGTTCTATTTTGATCTATGAGCTATATAATCCTATATATATAATATATTGATTTAGAAAACATATCACAAACAAATTGACTCAAAAAAACACATCTCGAGGAATCCACCTAACCCGCTGAAAATCCTTTCAGGCGCCCGACACCGCGGCCAAGGCGGCCAACGGATCGCCAGAGCTACTGGAGGCCTTTGCAATCTGAGAAAGACCCGTTGGAAAATGGTGAAAGAGGTGGGAAAAGTGAAACTTATTGAATCTCAAGTCCGGAAACTTAGGAGTTTGGGACTTGACAAATGGTTAAAGCCGCTTTCGTGTCGATTTGCTCCCTGAAATCGCCTTGGGGATGTTGACCAAATAATGAGTGTCTGCAAATGGGGTGTGTATGTCTGTACCCTCTGGTAAACATACAAAAAACGATGGAACGATCCACCATTTTTCATGGGAAAACTCATTATTTCTATGGCCATGTTCAATAGCTATGCTAAATTACCAGAGGGTAACCCCCCAAAATGGTCCATTTTATACGGATCATTATAACCGATCAAATTTGGTGACCGATTTTCAAACAAAAAACCGTTTCCAAGGTGGTCACCCCAAGAGTTGGCGGATGTTTGTGGTATTTCAAATATTTTCAAATCCCTTGATGAGGAATGATAGGAATGGGCAGTAGAAATTCATCAATTTGGAGGTGACCTTGAGCTTGGGCTTACCCCATCACAACCGCCTGGCTATGCCTGGCTAAAAACAACATAAAACAACTGATTTATCCCCGCAGAACCGGACGAAGAAGCCCATGCTCACATCATCTCCGTTTTTGCCACGGTTTTAACACTTCTCTCATCCAAATCCACGCGGATGACCTCCATTTTTCCATCATTTTTACCAGTGGTTCCATAATGCTGATTTTTTTTCCCACTATGTACTATGTACATCTATGTTCAATCAATTCCATCATTACAGAAGGATCTAAATCTGCCACCCCCTCCAAACGATACGTATAAAGGTTTTCGAATGACTATGAGGATCATGTTGTATTCTATCTTATGGAAAGTACAAGTGGTGGAAAAGGGCCGCTTTCTGCGAGAAAACCCAGGATCCTGGGAACCAGAAATTTACGCCCAGAACCCTTCGTGGGGTTCTGTTGAAAACTCGGGTCGTTTTACCCGAAAAAACATCGATTCCGGGCAAACGTCCGGATCTGTGTATTTATCACATCATCATATCCACAGCAAGTTCGGTTCATCCCATTTTCATCTGGGTTTGAAATCCCCCATGAATTCATGTTTCTTCTCTTTTCGGGGTGGTGCCGCAGTTTTCCTCACGCCTGGGCAGGAATCTCTGGCCTCGCGGAAAGGGATGATTCCAATCATGTCCGGTTAACCAATGTCTAATGGTTCAACCAATGGTATCAATGGTTCAACCAAATAATGTGGTTAAAACAAGAATAAACCATCCCCCAAATCACCATAAATAGGTGGTATAAACCATTCCCAAATGGGTGGTTTATTATTGTTTTAACATGTTTTAACCATTACATTAGTTCAATATGGCTCACCATTTGGGGATCATCATTTCCATCCCAAATATGAACAGAAATCGGAACTGTCCATGCCCCAATCAATGGTTCACCGGTGACTTGGGTTAACTTGGGAATCCCAAAATCCCAGTTTTCACCAGCCCAGAGGCCCAGAGCAGCACGGAGCACCATGAGTTGAATCAGCTCAAAATACAAACCAAAGGAAATACCGGCCAAATAAGGCTGGTTGGTGGTATACCTACCCCTCTGAAAAATATGAGTTCGTCAGTTGGGGTTATGACATTCCCAATATCACACAATGGATCTGGGGTGTCAGACACCTCTCCAGCTCTCATGGCCAAACACTGAACCATCTTCTGGTTGGTGGTTTGGAACATGAATTTTATGACTGTATCATCTTCACCGTCCAAAGACTGGGGGTTTTCGGGATGGTCGTGTCCCTCTTCGCCAAGATCTCATGTAGATTGGTAGGTTCAACTAGCAACTGTCCACGTGGTGGTCTTAAACCCTCTGAAGGTTCTCCTCCCTCTAATTGACATAGACCCGGCCAAACAAGGGTTGGACGATTGGTTTCCTCTAAGGCTGTTTTGAGGGTCTATGACGGTCTATGTTAATTTGGGGGAGAGTAATCTATGACAGTAGGGTCCCATCTATGTCTGAATCGTATGGCACAAAAACCTGCCTTGACCATGAGCCCCAGTTCTGCTCAGCGCTATTTTTTAATTCAACGCCCTCAGGTGCTAGCACGGCTCACTTTGGCACCATCACCGCAGCTTGGGAAACCATCAAATGCAAAATCATCTACCCTCGGGTAATTTAACGTAGCCATTCGGACAATTGCCCGTTTATTGGTGATTTACCCAGTAGAAATGGTGATTTTCCACAGCTATGCAGCTATGTTGAGTTACGGAGGGTAACCTATGGTGCACCTTGACCCTGCAGCGCCAACACAATGGCCGAGGCGACAACCACTAGCCCCGCCACGGGCGCCCAATCAATCTGCTCATCAGTGGCTGCTGGGTGGCTCAAGGGATCTTGCTCGTAGCCTGCGATCGGTCGATTGAAGGTAAAAAGTTTCAGGAAACCATTATTTTTACATGTTTTTTACATAGTTTTACCATCTCACATCTGAAATATAGATATAAAGATAAAAATAAATATAAGAGGTCTCCTGTAAAATAGGCCATGCGGCTTGACCAAGATCGGTGTAGCGCCTCGATTTTCTCACTCAAGAGCGTGGCAAGTTGGAAGAGAAGTTCATCAGCATAGCATCAACGTCATTAGCCCCCAAAACACCCCAACCCACCCCGAACCCCCCGGCTGAAGGATTCTCAAAAATAAAAATCTCAAAAAGATTCAAAATGAGCCTGAAACACTGTAAGGGTTCGAAAACGGCCCCGGTACCGATCTTGGTGGAGTCACCGAGTCACCTAAAATTTTCAACCAATTCCGGGAGTTGAAAACCAGCTAAATTTTATCACCGGGATGGCCATCAAGATGTTGGTTTAAAATCTGTTTCTTGCGGCCTCATCCACATGTTGGTTGGCCAAATCTCCTGCTTTGCTCTTGAATCTAGTGATATCTAGTGTCAATCTAGTGAGACCTGCATGTTATATGGTTAAATATCCATGTTTGATTCTTAAATCACCCATTTGACATCGTCAAATCCCTGCTTTAATTGTTCTTCATTAAATTTCCGAATTCTCATTGATCAAACATGTTCACCGCCCTAAATCCACATCAAATCTACTATCTTTGGCGGTTCCATCCTTCAATGTCCCGATTTTTGCTGGAAATCCCCCAGCAGAACATCCCAACCCAACCGGTGCCCGCACCTCTCAGCACTGCCACATCCGGATGATCCTCTCCTCGGGTCTTCTGCAGCTGTTGCCGCGCACGTCGGATCCAAGGTTTTGCCTGGAGAGTGTGTCGAAAATGCCTAATCCATTGGAACGCATCGACCGTTGGATAACTGGTTGGTGGTTTCAACATGTTTCAACCCCATCTGAACAATATTAGTCAGTTGGGGTTACTATTCCCATTATATGGAAAATAAAACATGATCCAAACCACCAACCAGGTTAGGTCATTGCATTTTAGGGATTCCATTGTTGCGAAATGTTGCAAATGTTGTAGTCAGGTCCCGATGATACTTTGGGGATTGGTATCAAATAGATGGTGATTCTAATCACTAAACTTGAAGATGTTCATGTAATGAATGATGCTTGGTTATCCAAATTGTTAAGGGTAGATGAGATTGGTAGGAAGTCCCATTGGCGCCTCCTTGGGTCGTCGTGCCAACAACAGGCATTGAAAGGCGTGGTAGGCGGCCTCCATGGCTGTGATGCCAAAAGACTCTGAACAGTGTATGGGCCAGCGAAATCTTGCACCAGTTTTTCAAACGGTGGTTTATCATGGTTTATCCCATTTACCCTCTGGTTATTTAACATAGCCATGGAAAATCACCATTTTTAATAGGTAAACCATCTATAAATGGGCCATCTATACCATGGCTATGTTAAATAACCAGATGGTATCTATAGGGTTTCAGCCATCCTTTTGGTGCTGCAGGATTTCGCAATCCTCCACAGTATCTCCAGCATATCTCCAGCATATCTCCCGATGCTCCTGCGCACGGAAGCCCTGCAGGGCCAAGCCCTCCTCAGCACATAGTTCTTCCATCTCCTGGTCTGATTCCACCGATGAAAGTTGAAGAAAACATAGATCCGTGGATTGATCCAAGGGAAAAATCACAGGAAAGACCCAATATTTAATGGTCACATGGGAAAATCGATGGAACATCTATAGTTTTTCCATGTTTTTCCCTTGGGGAGGAAAGAAACAGAACATCGCGGAACCGGTTCCAACCGCATTTCACCATATTTCGCCCGTTTTCGTCGCGGCCTGACTCTCAAAGAGACTCATGAGCATCGTGAGGTTGGGATGGTTGGGCCATCTTCATTCAGTGGCTTCAGGCCCAACCTCTGTGTAGTGCTAATCGCATCTAACAGTTGGCATCTAACTATCCAACATTATCCAACCATTAACCCTTCGACTCACCACTTGGCGTCAGTCGGTCATTCCCCCGGGAGCGGTGCTTCCGCATCCATCAGGATGGACCTCCGACGTTTCCCCCGCTTCTGGAGCCACAGGGCGTGGTGAGGACAGAAACTCGACGTTGATCCCTCTGGCACTGGACGCTTGCAGCGCCATTGCTTTCCCTGCAGGCTGTGGACCTAGTGACCTAGTGGACCTGTACTTGGAAATGAACAGTGATCATGTGCTATGAAAATGGAATAGGCCTGAATTCATCAGCACAGTCTGTGGATCCGGGGTTGGCCTTACCGTTTTGTGAACTGACAGCATTTCCGAATAACATGATCAGACATGAGGCAAACGTAGGTCAACATGAGTCCGAGTGATCTGCTCCCGTGCTAAAGGAGAGGATGAAGGATGATGAATGCTAGCAATCCTCCCAATCCTCCCATTGCAAACAGCCACCACCACGTTACCAGTGGTGCCCCGACCGCCCTTCAAAATGCCCGATGGATCCCGATGGACCATCCCAAAACACACCAAGGCGCGTCGGTTCGAATGCATCGACCATCACGCGACACGCTGACAGGGCCCGGTGTCGTTCCCTCCGTTCTTCTACGCCTGGATGACCAATGGGTGGAAACCGACAAGGAATCTTATAGCAGTTGTGATTTTTTTTGTGTTGGTTTTCTCTTTTGGAAGTTTTTTCAAGTAACTCTAGCATGTTCTATTTGGAAACAAAGAATAAACCACTCATATTCTGATGGTTCATAGCACCCATTTATCGTAGAATCGGGGATGGCTTACTATTGTTTTACTATAGCATTATAAATAAATATATAAATATATATATATGTTTGCTATGTTTGTGTCTTTGCGCAGCTACAAGGTTTCTCGGGTGAATCGCCAGTTCTTCAATGCGCAGTGGGGTAGTGCGTTTTCCATCGACCCGGGCTTGGATGAAGGGAGACGCAGAGTAAAAACCACGTTTTTCATGCTAAATGCAACGTTTTTAATGATATGCCATCTGCCTTCACCGCCAACCTCAAGTACCCCGGCCAGCTTATATGCATATTTTCTCGGTTTCTGGCACGAAAGATGTCAAAGTTATGAAAGTACATGAGAAAGTATCCACCTCGACCCGTGAGTGGGTGGTTTCCATTCACAGATTTCCTCTGAATCTTCCTTTCAAGCGCCCTAATCCACCCTAATCCACCCTAATCCCACGCTGATCTCAAGACCGACCTCGGTCCGCTCTTCTTCAGGCAGTGCTTCTGACATCTGATGCCAGGGGCTCCAAAACCGTCAGGCTCTCTGACCTCATTTTTTGCGCGACTGGACTCGCTCAAGGTGGAAGCATGTGGAAGTTCAAAGGGAAAATCGTGGGAAAAAATCTACCGGGGAATGCCAGGGACCATGGTTCTTACATGTTTTACCCGAAAATACCCCACATCGTATAACATATCTAAACAAATAAATAAATAAATTAATTAATAAATACAATTAAATAAAAAAAAGATAAACATGGGGATCCTGCAGAACCACAGCCGTTGGGGCATCAGCTATGGGACTTATCCATACTTATCCCATAAACATGCGGGTGCATAACCAAGGGAGAAGGAAGAAGCGCACCCGTTCGGGGATGGAACATGAAAAACCCTTGTTTTTTTTTTACGAACAAATTACCCTCCAGAACGTGGGGATATATATATATACATCATGTATATATTATATATATGTGTGGAAACCCATGAAGACCCTTGTTTCAAAAATCGATCTACGATTAATGGGCTATCCATACCAATATTTAAATCTTAAATTACGGGCGAGTATGTGGAACTTCGGAATTCTTGGTCGAACCAAACTCCTTGCACCGCAGTTTTCACACCAAAACAGCCGGAGTAGATTTATGATGATTTGTGTTCATCCCGCCTCAACCGATGATCCACATAGGTGGCATGCCCAGGCAGGGGTGGTTTGAAAATCCTAAATCAACCGATTCATCATCATCGTTGTCATAGTCATCGTCACATCATCATCATCATCATCATCATCATCCCTACATTAAAGCCGCCAAAGGGTGTCAATTCCCCCATGTTCAAACACGAGAATAAAACATGCTGGCGGCTCAGCGACATGTCTGGCAGGCCGACACCTGCACCCAGCGATGCTGCACGTCTTGCCACCATGTTTGAAACATCGCCGCCCTGCTGCACCAAAATCATCCTCCATCTTCACCTTGGGTTGGCTTCAAATGGTAACATAAAATGTCGATCCTGGAATAAACCCTAATGGATGAATAATGATCATATCATCATATAAAATATGATAATATGATAATATGCTGCTAAAATGCGTTAAAATGATGGTAATCCCTAATGAAACAACTCATGTTTTGTTAACCCAGTAAATAAATAAATATATATATATATATTAGCATTGCTGCTAATATTAATAATATTGTTAGCATGATAAATATTAATATTATTACCAGTTTATTGTTATTAGTATTCTTAGTATTGTTGTTACTATTTTTTATTTTACTGTATTTTTTTGGTTTATTTATTATAAAATATTATCAATATTATCTTATAATTATATAATTTGTACGTGCGTCTAGAACTGAAGTATATCTTTAGAATTGCCGTTTAGCAGGAAACTGTGACCAACCATGGGATTTTTGGGCACCCTGTTCAGACACACCCATGTAAACACGGGATGAATCACGTTGAATAACTCTTCCTGCTGCTTTGACTGTGGGGGCACCACTGCACTGCCAGATTGTAGAGCAAACGCCCAGCCCCCTTCATAGGCATAAATTAACCTCAGGACATCTCACGACCCGTGGGCATTAACATACATTGATGTGGTTAAAACAATGTCATAAACCACCCATTTGGGAAGGGTAAACATACCACCTCTTTCATTATGGTGATGACTGGGGGGTGGTTTATGGCGTTGTTTTAACCACATTAACTCTGATCAACTATAGCTTTCCCTCAACTTCCCAGCAACGAAAAAGAGACCAGGTGCAGTGCCCCAATGCGTCCGTGTGCAACCCGAAACGTTGCAGTTACCCCGCGCGGAGCGTTTTCTTGGAGAGTCGTGGTGCAAGGCGCAGCGGTTGTGACTGGTGGCAGGGCGCTGGCAAAGCGGCACCTGAATGACCAAGGTTGGGTTGGGTATTCCCACAGCTCCTGGGGAAAATAGCAGTCGGTGTGCCAACATCAACTACAATATATCAACATACCCAACAAGAATCATCTCATGGTTCACCCAGTTTCCATCATTTTCCCCATTTATCTCCAGATATCTCCAGATATTCATGACAAAAAAAAACCTGTGAAATCAGGGTGAAATCTACTTCTGCCGCCCTTCGCGGTAGCAGGTCTCACCTCACAGCGCCGTGCCCCGTGTTGGTAGCAGCGATGCCCCGCCAGGCCGATGCCATCGTCGCGCCAGACGCGGCCCACTGAGCTGCGCCCGCAGCCGAGGGCGTTGCAGGGCAGGCGCCCCCCGTGGGCGTCGCAGCGCCAGCCGGCGGGGCCGTAGCTGTCCAGGGTCCTGGGGAGGCACTGGGGCCATCTGCGGGTGTCCATATGAGGGATCCCCAATAGCTGGATGGTAATGAACATCCCAAACAAAAATGGATCATTTTAGGAAACCTGCGTGAAATGCCTCAGAGTAGCTGCCAGATATTTGAGTGGATTTGGGTTCAATCTTCGATGCGGTGGCAAACTGATAACTCAGTCAGCTGGGGGAACACTGTGGCACATGACTGAAGCTCAACACTAAATTCTGACCCTACCACCAGCTCACATCAGTAGGATCACCAGTGGTTTTGAAACCATGACACCAAGCCACATCATCTTATTGGAGGACATGTCAGCGGGCATCCGGAACTGATTTGGATGATTCCTCCTACATACAACCATCGTTTAAACGTCCCCTTGGTGTAAAACTGGTTGCATGAATTATATACAACTAGCATTGGCTAACTATTGTGTATATATAATTTAAAGCAAAACCATTCAAGACTTTTCGCCTTGCTATTTAGCCGGAATATGAACTTAAATATATTATAACATATTATGACCACTGTATGTTAAAAAATGTGATAATTAAAATAACTAATAAAAGATAATATGAGCTGTATATGATGTAAATCCATCGTTTCCAATTTTCCCTCGCTGGAAACGCCCTCTCTCCGCGCCCAGGCGCAGTTTCATGCGCCAGGCTTTCCGATGACATCCGTCCACCTCGCAGCTCCGCTGGAGCTTGGAACGCGTCCTCGTTCGGACGACGGGCGGCGCCAGCACAGCGTCCTGAAGGCGAGGGATTCCCATGGTGAAGTGACCTTCAAATGAGTGACATGGTATGGTCATCCGAGCCATCCATACAATGCCACGGGAAATCATGGAAATCTTCATGGTTGCAGTTGAAACATATTCTGGTTGGTGGGTGGTACGCCTACCCCTCTGAAAAATATTAGTCAGTTAATTGGGATTATTATTCCCAATACATGGCAACATAATCTAAATGTTCCAAACCACCAGTAATATGTGGAAATTCCCATCAACGCTGGCGGATTGATGCGCGAAAAAATTTCCCGAGCTGTGACCATAGCAGCCATAATGCCATAGCTTGACCATGTTTAACCCATGGATATACCTTCGTGGGGTTTGTCTCTGAGGACAAGTCATGGGATAGCACGGGAACTTACAAATCGCCAGGGTGTCACTAGGGAATCCTGCGAGATGTTTGATGATTCTGATTGATTTTGATGCTTTGAACCAAGAGATTATATCTGGTTGGTGGTGCAATAACCATCTTGAAAAATATGAAAGTCAATGGGAAAGATTATCCCATATATTATGGAAAATAAAAAATGTTCCAAACCACCAACCAGATATTAAAAGTGCGCGACTGTTTGCTCAGATTATGATTGATTCTGATTATGGCTGCCCACATGTGCAGAGAGCCACGAAGATGCTGCCCATCGCGCCACATTTACAATACATTTACGCCATTTTTTCCGGGAGTCCAAGAATCCAATCCCGCATTGTTGACTCATCTCAACATATCTCAACCAACATAAACCAACTCAACACCTCAACATACCATAACATACCGTAACTGTTATGGTACATACCTCAACCACTAAACCCATAAGTGCATACTCAACATTACTCAACCACTAAACCATCAAGGATTCCTAGGATGTCAGGGCCAGGCATCTAACCAGGTCTTCAGCTCTCCCCACGGCGCAGGCAACTCAGCAGCAACCGTGGGGAGGTTACGTTCCAGGGAGGCACGGCAGACTTGGGCCGCTGGGCGCAAGCAGTTCTGAACCTCGGGAGTTGGAGCGCAAATTTCGAGGGTCTTAATGTCACCCATAGGATCCATGGTGCTGGTATATATGCTAACATTGGGATCCACGTTGCCATTCCCTGGGGGGGGTTGGGGGCCCCCATTTTGTAGTGAACCAACCCCTGTCTCTACAAAATGGTTCTGGTACACAGTCTCCATCCTACAAAATGGTCTGTCTATAACCCATGGCTCTACAAAATGGTAGTGCCTGTCACCTGTTTTGATCCACAAATATTTTGACAATTTAATCAAAAAATGATCCTAGTGCATTCATGATTTTATAAAACATATAAAAATCCCAGTGCCATTTTGTAGAGCCTCTATCTTGTCAAAACCTCAGCGTCAACTGCCTTTTTCCCAGTGCCATTTTGTAGGGTTTTTACCCTCTAGTCGTCTTCACTCCTCCTTTTCGGAGGTGGATCCATTTTTTTCATGCAACTTTTGCAGCATGAATATTTTTCTATTTTTTTGCCAACAATGTGCTGGCAATCCTTCTGAAGATGGAAACTTTTTCCGGTTCCAGTATGTTCCAGTCACAAAAACGGTCCCAAGGCAAAAACGAAGATCAGGAGAAGAATGCTATTTTGACACAGATCTTCCAGGGAACAATCGGTATCGAAGCTTGGATAAGGCTGAAGAATCCGAGAAGATCCAGAAGGATCCAGAAGGAACAAATTCAATCACAATTCTTTGCCACTGCTCTTTTCAACACAATCATAAAAACAGGGTCTATCTTCAGACCTACACCAGTCTACAAAATGGTCGACTCTAGGCAGCAGGCCTAACCATTTTCTAGAAAAAAACATACCCCCATGGGTTATAGACAGGCCATTTTGTAGGATGGAGACTGTGTACTGGAGCCATTTTGCAGAGAAAAGGGGTGGTTCACTACAAAATGCCCCCCTCCCCCCAACCTCACCCATGAAATGGCAAGGGGAATTTTGAAAGTATTTGGGGTCTAGGGGTTTCTTGTCATATGTTCCATCAGGTTGTCGTCGTGTGGATGTTGTGGGTGGTGTGTTGTGGGGGTTGTTGGATTGTCCTCAGGAGTGCATGTAGCCGTGTCATCTTTCAAAGCACCAACATGCTGTGCGATCAGCACCAAGCATGCGAGGGCCAACATGGTGGGTTACTGGGACGGCGGGGAAATTGAAATGTCCTAAAGTGTTCCGAGCCAACCATTGCAAAAACAAATATGCACTTACAAAATGGTACATTTATTGAAACGATGGTTTCTCTACAGAATGGCTAGCTGATTTTTCTTTGTCAATGACTATATAACTCACATTTTTTAAAAGCACCAAATCATACCCTTAAAAACATCTACAAAATTGCTTTTTGTTTGTTACAAAATGGTTTGTCTTGGTGTCCATAAATCATCATGCCTTCAAAATAAAAATTATAAAACCATGTAAAACCCACAAATTACTACAAAATGGCATGCTCGACCCCATATAAGGCCAACACTTCCCATAAAATTATGCCATATAGGCACCCCAACCCCCCTCGTCTGTGGAGGAAATGCCAACGAGGATACATTGGGGGTATAGTGATGGGATGGGATCCATGTTACCATATATACCAAACATGGATCCTATGGGATTAAGATGCTCTGACCATCTCTAAATCTTGACATATCTTGCCCCGCAAAAGAATGATGCGAAAAACCATGGCAGCATCCAGTCCATCCCATCCGAGTCTAGGGACCCCCACCTCTTCTTGCAGCAGGTTGAGGCGCTTCGCCACCTCGTTAGCCACTTCCGCATAGCCGGGGCCTGGCGGCGCAACTTGCGGAGCCTTGCAGCGTCGCGACTCGGAGAGGAGAACGCCCCCCAGGGCCGTCAAACAGCAGAGGAGCACTTCGCAGAGCTGCACGCCGTCATTGGCCTTGGATCATCTTGGATCTTGATGGCCAATGATGGCCAATGATGGCCAGGGGGTCAGTATAGGGTTTGGCTTCGGGTGTGGAAACTCTTGTGGCTCTCCTTTCAAAGTCCTTTGCCTTGCCAGAATGGTGGATGAAATCATGGCGGATCTGGCGCAGCAAACCTTTCGTGGCCAGATCGAAGCAATGCAAAGTTCATAGGGTCGAGGCAGCTGGAAGTCCTATGATATCTACATATCCACTGTCTTGAGATACCGACATGCATCGAGATTGCCTCCAAACGAATTATATAGCTTTGATACCGGCAACACGGGTCCCGATTTCAGGCCCCGCCTGCTTTTCCGTGCTTCAAAGACACCGTGACAAGTGTGGCATTTGGATTTGCCCTGCATACTACATCCAACAACTCTCCATCGGGCAAGATCACGCGAGGATCTTGCATGTCGGAGTTCAGTTGAAGCGCAAGTTCTTTTGAGGTCTGCCGGGCAAGGTCAGATCCACTGGCTCTCAATTGCAGTACTTCAACTCCATCCAAACCAAAGCATCTCACAATGATTTCATCATTATCTTCGTAAGAAAAGTCAGCCTGCAAAACACGATCTTTCACGAGTGCATTGAAATCGGGTGGAATTGCCGAGTTCTTTCCACAAGCAACAACACGGCCATCACATCTGAGCAACACAGTGCGATAGCGACCTGCAGAAACCTGGGTGTATGACACACCCTCTTCCAAGAGTGGAAGGTTGCATTGACCATCATCATTCAATCCAAAAGCCACGGCAGTACCATCACTGCGAAGAAGCACTGTGTGGTCACGACCTGCAGAAACTTGCGCATATGACACGCCTTTCTCCAAGGGTGGAATGTCACACTCCTTCACTTTGTTCCATCCTCGAGCAACAGCAACGCCATGCAACGCCATCAGATCGGAGAAGCACTGAATGACAAGCGCCCGCGGAAACCTCGGTGGGAATGGTCACATTTGGGGTCAATCTGGGAATGCGACACTGGCCCCAACAGTTGCGTCCAAATGCATCGGCACGGCCATCACTGCGGAGATAGACGGTGTGGGAATAGCCTGCAGCAACTTGAATGTAGTCCACACCGACGTCCAAGGGCGGGACGTGGCATTGGTTATATTGATTCTCACCGCAAGCAACGACATCGCCATCACTTCGGAGAAGCACACTATGAGCAAAGCCGGCAGCAACCTGGGTGTATCTCACACCCACATCCAAAGGTGGGATATCACATTGATTCCATGAATTGTCGCCGCACGCAACAACTCGGTGATCGAGACGAAGAAGCAGTATGTGTTGACCACCCGCAGAAATCATCCTGAGAAAAAGGCAGCTTTGGCCCTGAAATGCCCTGAAGGCTCGATGGAAGAATCCTTGAGCCACCAAGGTCCATGGCAGGGTCCATGGCAACTCAGCATGGCCGGTGAAAAAATTAGAAGTTGACACGAAAAATGATGAAACATGGCCACTGCTCCCGGGAAAAGTGATGAAAAATTGATTCATATTTGATGAAGATTCTAAATCTGATGAAAATAAAATTCTATGGATTCAGGATTAATTCATATTAATGATCATATCTTCACATCATCTCTTGGGAAACGCGGCCGCAACGCCCCTGGTTTCTCTGTCCAGGTGCCTGGAGACCGCTTTCAAGGCCTTTTCGCAGGCGTGCCAGCGTCTCGCCATCGTCCTTTCATGGAGACGTCCTAAAATGGTGGATAGCCTCTGGTAAACATACAAAAAACGATAGAAAGATCCACCATTTTATAATTGGGTAAATCCACTATTTCGACTGGGCAATTTTCAATAGCAAACTGTTTGACGTTTACCAGAGGGTGATGTTGGGAAAATAATGCCATACACTTTATAAACCATCCCTAATTTCACCATTTTTGGTGGGGTTCAAAGCCCATTCCCAAATGGTTTTTTATGACATTGTTTTAACCACATTCTACCCCAAATCACCCAATCATCTAAAAATTAAATCAATTTGGACTATTTTAGTGTTGAAACATGTTGAAACCCATGATTTTCGTTTTTTTTTTTGGATCCCACAGTTGAAGAAACCTCCCAAATGAACCCAAATGTCTGTTAACAGAAATTTGGCAGTTCACATGAGACCCCTGGCCAGTGCAAGGAGTGACCAGTTGTGACCGACATCATTCATGGTGTAGCACCCTTGTCTTGGGGGTACAGTTCCGGTTATAAGTAGCTATTTAACTATTCTTGGAGGGGTTATATCTCACTTATAATATCTGGTTAGTGGTTTCAACCATCTTGAAAAATATTAGTCAATGGGAAGGATTTTTCCATATATTATGGAAAATAACAAATGCTTGAAACCACCAACCAGATATTTAAGCCCCTTTTTGTCTGCTCATTTTACAACCCCAGCCGCACCCTCACAGTGACGCCACTCCTGACCCAATGGGTCACCCTGTGGAAGCTCTCGAAAAACCTCGGGCGACTCTTCAGTGGACAAACAATCTCCAGGTGCTATAGTTCGAAATTAAATTGATCCATTTCAGTCCTCCAGCATTTTCGAACTAACCAAAAACTTTGGCCCCCATATTGCCCCATATGCCGGCTTTGAGTGGAGTTACTGTATATTTATCATCTTAGCACATATCGCGCCCGAAATTTCCATTTATCCCAATATAATGTCACTTTCCAATTTCACCCCCCAACCTCCCCCAAAAAAACAATAGACAGACAAACACACGCACACATTTAACCACCAGATATCTTAAGCCCCAACCTTTTTTCTTTTTACAGATTCCAACTAACCCAACGACCACTTGGAAGCGCGGTTCCAGTTCCAGCATACTTCTAGTTATTAGTAGTGTAATCATTCTGTCTATACCTCATTGTTGTTACAATTACTACAACCTATAGGTAAACCCAATAATAAACCCTAAGTCATCACCATAATTAAAGGTGGCATGTAAACCACCCCCAAATGGTAGTTGTTTATAGTTTATGACCTTGGGTTTCCTACATTCTATCGATATAATGTCAACCTTGGATTGACAAACCATGGTTTAATGTGGTTAATTAGTTAGGGGGGTACTCTCCCAATAGTGATAATCTGATACTTAAATGGTACCCTTCCCAATTAAACATCCCGGAGGGTTATTAATCCAGGGTTGACATTCTCATTTGGCTCTGGGTCAGAATTGGCTACCCCAAATATGGGACATAGTTAAGAAAGTTAAGACTAAAATGCTACCCCCGAATTAGTTGTAGATTACCCTCCAGTAAATTAAGATAGACCCTGGCAAATAGGGCTTGGAAGATGTGTTTCCACTACTGTAAAAATTGGTGATTTTCAGGGTCGAACTGAACATATTTCAAAAATTGGGCACCAAAAATTACAAATTCATTGGGCACCCCCATCTATTTTCGTGAAAATCCGCTTCGGTTTGAAAAGAACAGCAGGGTGCGACAACGAATTACGGTTGTCGCCTTGCCGCTCGGAAATGATGGAAAGATCCACCATTTTATAGTTGGGTAAATCCACTATTTCGACTGGGCAATTTTCAATAGCAAACTGTAAACTGTAAACGTTTACCAGAAGGTAATGTTGGGAAAACAATGCCATAAACTTTATTTCCATGGCCATTTTCAATATTTTTTATAACCCATACGATCCATGTATGGTATATATGGTAACATTGGGGGTATATTGATGGTAAATGTTACCATATACCATACATGGATCCTATGGGTAATTACCAGAGGGTAGGTCCATCATTGGGCACCACTGAAATCTCTGGGCCAAGGCACTGGCTCCGGCACTGACTCCACGGGGCGCACCATCTTAGCGCGGCCCTGCAGGTGCTCCTCCAACAGCCCCGGGCGCGGATCCACAACGAAGGCCACTGGGGGCCTCGAGATCTGGTGGGCTGGTGGGCTGGTGGGGGATCTCAGGTTTAAAAAGTGGTTTTCTCATGCTTTGTTTGATGAGGTTTTCGATGGCTTTTAACTGGGGGGCTTGTTGGTTTTTGTCACTCTTTTGGGGAAAGGAAGAAGGTCAATAAATCGGTCAACTATGAAACCGACTAGAATGTTGTTTTCACATCGCCTAACTACAGGAATCTATGATCATCTATGACGACTGGTGACTCCCACAACCCCTTCCAACAGGTATGGGATGGTATGGGTCAAAGTGATGCACAAACGCCGAGACGAATTCTGGGGCTCCAAAGTTCCAACGATTTTGTGCCAAGTCACCGAAAGGCGCTTTTCCCCACCATCCGCAGGATCTCCTGGTGCACATCGGCCTTCAAAGCCACGTAGACGGCTCCATCCGCTCCGACGATTTCCACGCCAAAGGCCAGGGCGCAGTGGACGTGGCCAAACATCCACATGGCCCCCACCAGCCCATGGCGCTTCACCATGGCGTTGTGGCTCTAAGAGGCCACCCCGTTAAGCCACTGCAGCTGCAGTTGACAAAGGCGAACTTTTCGTAAGAAATCCACAAAAGAATTGCTGATTCCGGTCAAGAAATCCTGAGAGTTAAGACATTTCAAGAATTTATATGTATACATTATATATATAGATATCATTATTATTTATAGATATATCATTATTATTATTATTGTTATTATAGTAGCATGCCATAATATATAACACAATATTTGTGACATTTTATGACATTAATTGTAGCATTTCCTAACCTGCGGCGCCATATCCATAGACATTTTTACGGGTCCTTGGCCAATGCCACAGCAGCGTCGCCGTTCTTGTTGACGCCTGACATGGCTCCAGCTGATTTTGGGATAGCGGTGGTGTGTATATTTCTATGTGTGTGATCGGTGACACATAAAATTCGCATATTGTACGTGTAGATATATTATACATATATACAAATATGTGTATGTACCTATATATAGATGAACATATTACCAGAGGGTACATGAAATCATCTATGTTTTCAATTGTTTTCATGTACCCTCTGGTAAATTTGGTTCCGTAGCTATTGAACGTGGCCTAAAAGGCTGGTGCTCGCTCCATCTCGGATTCCCAGGGCCCCACGGTCCATCTCGGGTCGCCCGGCACCCGAAGCCAGGTCCAAGAAGCTGGGAAATCATTTTCTGATTTTCCAACCAAAAAATGGTAGTTTAATAGTGATTACTAGCTATTTTGGAATATAAGTTGGATAATTTTCTGATGTTCCAACCAAAAAAAAGTTGATGTTCCATGGGATATAACCACTATAAATAGTGCTAAAAATGGGAGATTTACCCTCTGGTAAACGTACAAAAAACGATGGAAAGATCCACCATGGTGAATGGGTAAATCAACTATTTCGACTGGGCCATGTTCAATAGTTTTTTGTATATTGACCAGAGGGTATTATTTTTGTTGACAGCCGGAGTCTTGCCATTCATGACTGTTTTAATGTGGTAAAACCATGTAAAACCTCCATTTGGTCATAAACTGGCGGCCACAGTGGCTGGTTCATGGGATGTTTATGGATGGTTTACCATGGCACTTTACCACAGAAGTTTTGTTTTCATGGCACTCATCTCACTCGCAAATGGGTCGATCCTGCGAAACACTTCAAGGGATCATCTCCGCCCCAGATACAAAACCTCCACCACCGGACATCTTGACATCTACCCTTCCCGTAAACGAACATCAATGTGAACCCCATGACCGTAGATCATTCTCCCAACGGAGAAAAAACCATCTTGGTTTTCCACAGAGCGGCCATGGTATGTCAACCCCTACCCTGGGCCACTGTGGCCGCACCTCGGTTTAGATCTTGCACCACTTCCCCCAGGCGCTTCCGCCGCGCGTCGCTGGCTGCATTGCGATCGGTGCAGGCGGGGCAGCGGCAGTGGAAGGCGTAGCCTTCCAGCGGGTCGCTATGGGAAAGTGCCCATTGATCAGGTGATTTGCCGAATCAAAATGGTGATTTCCAAAAAACGATGTTGAATCAGCAGAGAGGGTCCCTATGAAATCATACTAAATCACCATTTATAGTAGTTAAATTCCATGAAATCACCATTTTTGGCTGCTAAATCCCATGAAATCACCATTTTTCATGGTTAAATCATCATGTCTCCCTAGAGTTCCTTGCAGGGACCCAAAAAGTTCCCACCGCGCAACGCTGCCGGAAGATCTGCTGACGCTCGGCCAAGGACAGGAAGGGTTCCACGTAGGAGAAACACAGCTCCTGGGAACAGTTTTTTGGCTATGTGCCTGTTTGAAAGACATGGGATTATAGCACACACACATATTTATATATATATATCATATAATATACATAATATATTTGGTTAAAAAAACTATGTGGAAATAAAAATATAAAGACATGGGACTGTATTATATATATATGGGACTAGCAATAGTAATGATAATGATAACAAAGATAATAATAATAATGATACATATACTATATATATTATGTATATAATAAAAAGGTTGAAAGGCTCTGTGATATGTATAAATAAGTATGTATACAATATAAACAATATGTTCCAACCAGTTCAATTTTAGAATATACGCAAGATTATGTAACTTATAGCCAAGATTTAGCAACCAGTTCAATTTTGGATCGCTGAGGTTTGTTTGACAAAAATTGGAACGCATACAACTTTAATTAATCAGTCATTTTATAGCTATATGCAGGATACAATATGGATATATCAAGAATGTGAAACAGGTTTGGCAGAAAATGGGGTCTCTACCAAAATTGCCATATCTTCATACGCAAAATGAGGATCCGCTTTCAGACAAACCCATTTTAGGTATTTTTAGGTGACAGGGCAGATGTTCCGTGCATTGCTCATATTTTGCGACGAGCCAAGATGATGGAGAAAAGAATCATTGCTCAATCATGACCATCAAGCCTGGTTGACAAATGCGCAGGGGTTAGTCATTCAAAAATTTGCATTTAAGCTACCAAGAAAAGCACGTGGCAGAAAATGGAGCATGCGGTTTGTGCAGTTTTTTTGAGATTGAGTCACCCAGCCCAAGACTATGAGCTATGGGGAAATTCATGGAATTTCGACATGCATTCCAATTCAAACCACGTGCGTTCTATTTAGTTCGGACTTTTTGGCA
This sequence comes from Cladocopium goreaui, assembly GCA_947184155.2. Classification (NCBI taxonomy): domain Eukaryota; class Dinophyceae; order Suessiales; family Symbiodiniaceae; genus Cladocopium; species Cladocopium goreaui. The sequence goes on from CAMXCT020004646.1 coordinate 318,738, forward strand.
GTACCGGCTTCACACGTTTGAGTCCTTGTCCCAGCTGTTGTTCTCATGAGACAATGCATGCAGCATGGACTATTGGACTATTGGACTGTGACTATTCAGGAGATGGGCACCACATTTTTCAAACAACATCCACTTGGACGCTCATTTAGGGTGGCTAAAATGGTCACTTACTGGGATGTATATAAATGCCCTTTATCCCGTTTGTAATCATCGGAATATTAGCGCAATTGCCAAAGGTGCGGCTCATTTTTTTGTTGGTTGGGGCTATACTCCAGTTGCAACTAAGTCTCCATAGTCCATTTTTTTGACCCAGAATTAAATCAGCCATGTGGTCCAAATCATGTCATAAACCAGCCATGACTGGGAATGGTTTGAATCCCACCTATAAAAATTGCAATGACTGGGGGATGAATTATGGCATTGTTTTACCCACATTGACTGGTGATTGTTATAACAATGGTCATGGGGGATGGTGCAAATGGCATTGTTTTACCAACAGCATCATCGCCATAGCCAGGCCATCGACCATCATCGACCATCATCGACCCCTGGCCGCTCCTCGCCCTTGGAGATGTCCTGGCTGCAAGCGCTTGCGCCGAAGCTTAAACCAACGCTGTGGAAAATAGATGAACATAGCCCATTTATAGATGATTTACCATGATTTACCATGATTTACCATGATTTACCTATTGAAAATGGTGATTTTCCATAGTTATGGTCGTTTACGGGATGGTAGCAGGTGTTGATCACAGTTTGATTTCTATAAAAATTCCAGGTTGGTCCCAAAAATCTCAACCCTTTCTATCCTTCTTGGCCTTTCGTGCCCCAAAGGTTGCTGACTCACCATGAACGCCGCCCCGGCAACGGCACCCGGCAGGCAAACAGCTTCTGGCGGAACATGTCATCATCCCAGAACTGCTCACCTCAGCGGCCTTGGGCCCTGGATGGCCCTGGGGTGGGGAACCCAGCCATGGATGCGACCATAACTATGGAAAATCACCATTTTCAATTCAATAGGTAAATCGTGGTAAAATCATGGTAAATCATCTATAAATGGGCTATGGATGGGGATGGGCAAACGCATCTCAGCGTCAGTTGGGCAAACAGCTGTGGTTGAAGCGACTCACGACGACGCAGAGACTTCCGTCCAGAGACTCGCTGTAGCAACCAATGCCTAGCCGAGCATCCCAAATCTCGCTGCCGCTGTGCCAGAAATCCATGCAACATCATGCAACTAAGGCTCCGCTAAGGAACATTCATAAACCATCCCTACAATGTGAGGCCCCCCAGTTATAAGTTGGTTTAGATTCGCCCCAGTAACTAGAGTTATAAGATGTTATAAGTACCATAAACCATAGTTATTGGAGTGAACAGCCACATTCCAACCATCCCTAGTGACTTGGTAAAAGTCTGTGGTATTGGTCCCATCTCAACCATCCCATCTCGGTTTCAGGTTGGGACTACTGGGGCCCCAGGTAGGATCAGAAAGTCACAACCGGCCGTCAACACGTTGTGACTGCCAAACATCAAATCATTCGAATCTGCAGTCCGCGGGGCCACATATGTCACATATAATCCCATATAATCCCATATATGCAGTATACTTAAATGATCTTAAATGCATACAGCTACCCTATCATGGCATCATATGGATTCATATTTCATCTCATCACAGGTACTCATGGTGCCCCTCGGGAAGTCCCAGTGCTTCGGGCGGCTGTTGGTGTTGAAGACCCCCGTGAGGCTCTTGCTCTCGTCGATGTCATGCAGTTCCATCAAGGCCTCTTGGGTCTTAGCAGGAAGCATCTCCTGGGCAAAGTTGAAGTGGCTGGTTCCGGTTCATGGCATCATGGCCAGCAAAATCCATGGCAAAATCTGCAACATCTCCCTTATAAAAATAAAACTCCGAAAATGGCAAGCAAAATCCATGGCAAAATCTAGAGAACATATCCCTCTTTTAAAAAAAGAAAAACACTACCATACTTCTGGATTTTTTGGCGAGGTGAAGCGTGTTTACCATCATCATCATCATCATCATCATCACCATTGATAACCATTAATAACCATTAATAACCATTGTTATAACCATGAATAGATAATTTTTGTAGCCAGTATTAACCATTGCTAACCACCACCACCATCATTTCGGGATACTTCGGGATGACCTTTCAGCACTGCGCCAAGGATCGAACTGCTCCTGGATCTTCCCCTCCCAGTCCGGGAGATCCACAAAGGTGATCGACCTGAAGTTTCTGAAGGGCTCTGTGTTTTTTTGGACCTATATCTATTTTTATCTAAAAAAAACTATTCAACTATTCATATATGATAATAGTCTATAATAATATTACTATTTGTAATATTTTATAATTAATAATCCCTATGATCATAATAGATCTATAAATAGTAAAAATAGATCATAATTTATCTGGTTGGTGGTTTGAACCTACCCCTCTGAAAAACATGAAAGTCAGTTGGGGTATTGTTGGGGTTATGAAATTCCCAACTGCATGGAAAAATAAAACATGTTCCAAACCATCAACCAGTTTCTATAGCTAGGGCAAGATGTGGGGACTAGGACCTATAGATGACATACTAACACTCCTGCTGCATGACCCACTCTGCGTCTCACGCGCCAAACTGCTAGGGCAAGTTTCATCATAGTTTAATTGAATCATTTGATGAATCATGATAAAGCACGATTGTCACTGTTCTTAATCTTGGATTTGCTTAAGGGATTCACCAATGTTAACAAATATTCACTATATTAGATTCCCCAGTCATGGTGGATATGTCATGATATTTCTGGGAAAAAATCACCTTTAACATCTACAAACCCAGGTAATCTATGGTAATCTACGATAAAAAGTGGGTCAAAACTCAACTGGACACCACGTAATCTCCCCACCAAGTCGCGGCCGTTCTTCAACCACCAACTCACCTTCCCCGATGTCTCGTATGGCCACCTTAAGGAAGGCCACCGTGTTTTTTTAAGGTGCGGTTGGTGGGGAATTGAACCATGGATATCTTAGGGTTATCCCAAATATCAATGGTTTGACCAAGGACCGACCTGCACTTTCAGAATTGTTAAGTGCCGGATTGATTGGATCTAAGGTGTGCCTGTTGAAGTTGAAGGTCGTTAGAGTCTAGCCGTCTAGCCATGTAACTGCCTAACAAAACCTCTCCCAGTTTTTAAACCCTGAGATTAAAAATGGCAGTTGATGTCGGGGGATGTTCAATCTCAATGACATGAATGTCAGGCAAGGTCTTAGTCTTAATCCAAACATTTGCATACTGTGTGTGTGTGTGTCTCTGTCGCTACATCACTGTAGTTGCAGCCAGGGGTGCCACCGATTTCCGATTCATTTGCAGTCACTAGAGTTCATTCCTCAAGTGTTTTTGTTTCCAACAATTCCTCTTATGTCATAGCCATGGTTGGCAGGGTTGGCATGCTATTGAGCGTTTGGTGTGCTGGGCCCACTGTTGTCATGTTTCAAAATGCAGCTCTGCTCTGGCTGTATGAATCAGAATGGTTCAAAGCAGCAGGGTGGTAGAAGACGGCGTACCTATTGTTCTCAAAGCAGGTTCAAAAATAGATGCAACAGGAGACAAGCCATGTAAACTCATGCTACAATACATATCATATAGGTATAGCAAAACCTTCAGCCAGACAGTTTCAGTAGATCCTTTACTCATGTCAGTAGCCGCCGAAGCCGTGGCCTGCTTGGCAGAGAAGAAGGTGACAGAACTCCGAGCAGCCCTTCTGCTGAACCAAAAGCACATACGAAATTGCCAGCAGCAATCTCGCAGAGAAGCTGCTTCGCTGCTCAAAGGCGGCCTTTCTTGCCACTCTGAGCGAAAAGTTTTGGCCGTCTATGCTTTGTCAAACTGGGATTTGAGTTTGGCTCTGCGAGCGGCACAGCGGCTGTCCCGATTGCCCCAATGTTCTGCAGCATTTCCAACATCAGATTTTGTCAGGGCTCTCTTTCGCAACCACAATTGGGAGGACTTTTTGATGTTACATGATGAAGGCTCAGCACTTTGGGGACCTGCCCGAAAGTTTGCACAGCAGTTCCTCCTGGAACACGATGCTTGGTGTTGGGTGAAGCGTCAAAACCTTTCTCAAGGCGTGGCACCATCAGCGGCAGATGTGTTTCATTACTATGAGAACAAGGCGCTTCAGGTGGAACCTTGTGGACAGCCTCGCCGCAGGACTGTTAACAAATGGGCTGCTCGTTGGCGGGCTCGGTGGGGTGTTCGCAGGGCATGCCTGCGGTCAGCTGACACAGTGGATCCCAGCATTTTGCGGGACAAGGCAAGAATGGGCAAAAAAGCCGGGTCGCTTTTTTGGAACCCTTTTTGGTTGAAAATGCAAGCATCCCTGGTTTCTGGGGCCGCTTTTTGGGACACAAATGGGTCGCTTTTCTAGGGCCCCAAAACATTGTACTTGAGCCATTTTTTAAAGTCTTGTTTGCCACTTTTTTGAGACCCGAATCTTCGTTTTGCCAGGTGAAGGCGTTCTGGAGATCCATTGCCTATGTGACCGAGAAATTTGGCCACCAGGAACTGGTTTGGATCAACTTCGATGAAACTTCTGTTCCTTGCTGTCCACCATGTCCGAAAGGTTGCGTGGTGAATGACTGGAAGTCTTACCCCGTGCCAGGGGGTCCACAAATGCCGGTCCCCAAAAGTCGGCGGAGGATCGCCTACACATACGGGGCCTTGCTTTGCAGTCATCCGGGCATTCAAGCGGTGCTGCCGCACTTCCTGGTTTGCAGCGAGAAGAGGCTTCCCCAGACTGTCGCCAAAGGTTTTGCAGCGCTGCCACCGACGAGGTTGCGGCTTCTTCGCAGAAAATCTTCTTGGGTGACAACAGATTGCATGATCCGAATTTTGGCAGATGTGAGAGAGGCGCTCCAGCCTTGGCTTCCAATGGTTAAACCAATACTCGTTTTGGACACAGCATCTCCTCATCTACCTAAAAGGTTGATGTCTTTTGCCAAAAGGAAAGGTTTTCAGCTTCTTTTTGTGCCAGCTTCCAGCACTGGCCTGCTACAGCCGCTAGACACCAGTGCTTTCAGTGCATTCAAGCATTGGATAAAAAGAAAAAACCAGCAGCTGCGGCGCACCGCCCAAGGCGGTGAACCGCAGCAGCTTGAGTTTCTGTGGCAACTGGGTCAAGCTCCTCGAGAATTTTTCGCCAGCAGACAATGGGCCCACGCTTTCGAAAGCGTTGGGTGCGGGCGAGATGTGACAAAGTTGCATTCCGCCTTGCGAAATTTCATGCAGAATCCAGTGTCCTTACCGCTTCCTGCCAAACCCACTCCGGCAGAGATGGCTCTCATTTGGCCTAAAAGGCGAAAGATGAGCTATGCGGATGCATGTTTGTTCTGATAACACCAAAGGTGTCGAAGTCCAGATCTGCTGTTGCAAAAAGGCAGATGCAACCGGAGAGCAGCAAGTGTGACACTGTGAGGGCCCATGGCCTTGAAGCTTCCAAGGTTTCATTTTAGGGGGCTGGAAATGTAGGCCCTGTATCAGTGATGGTTCCAAGCCGAGCTTGTCATAGTATAAACACTACAGGTTCACATAATATATATTTATAAACTGTTTCTTGATACTTTTACCAGAAAACTACCCAAACATCTTCACATGCAACGCAGATGGTACAGGAAATGCATCAGGGCAGCTGGGATGACCAATGGGTTCTGCAGCCTTTTTGCTACAAAAGCCTCAAGCGTTTGGAACCCACCGTGGTTCAGCTACTTCTCTTTTTACCATGTCGGATGATGCAGCTGCCACTGCACCAGCTGCCGCAGTGCCAGCTGGAGCTGCACCACTCACTCGTGGACAAGACCAGTTGCCAGCCTTACGCGCAGCAAGGGCCGTGCTGAAGCAGCAGCTGAAAGAATCGACCAAAGAGATTCGCAAGGAGGCAGGTGCCACTCAAATTCTCATTCTTGTGGGGGACATGAGCCCTGAGCTTGCCAGGGTTGATGCATGTCAACAAACGTTGGCCATGTGACTGCATGCGCGCCTGTCAATATCTTTCTTGCCAGGTTCGCCGCAGATCTCGTCTCACGAAAAAAGCCCAAGGCTTAACGACGGGTGACCTGGCTTGGCTCATTGCTCGCCGTGCAGCTGAGTGAGGTTACAGCATTCATGCTTCCGAAAAGGATGCGGTTGAGCTGCAGCAGAAATCGTCCTCATTTTCTTCAAAAGCAGAAGGTGAGCTATGCGGATGCATACGCCGAAGGCGTTGAAGTCAACATCCTTGCGCCTGTTTGAAAAAAGCCGCTTATTGGGTCATCAAAGTGACTGTTTGGAAAGCCAAGGGCGACATGTCAGGGAGTGTTACGTTCGAAAATGTGAGGCTTGGAGAGACAAATGTGAATTCAATCAAGGCATCAGGTTCAAAGGTTCCCATGTTGAATCCTTCGCCAATCCCAATTTCATGTGCCGAAATCACTTTGGGTGTTTTATCTTTTGCGGCCTCTGGCAAAGTCAGAATTCTCATGGCCATGCGGTTTGAGCTGATCAAATGTTCCGCCCTTGCCATTTTACCCTTGGTGTGGAGAACAGATTTTGGAGCCAAATCCTATAGACACGGAGCAAAATAAAGTTAAAACATTTCAAAATACTGTTAGGAGCTTGTTGAGCAAATCCCATAGGCACGGAGCCAAATAAGGTTAAGACATCTCAAAATACTGTTAGGAGCTTGTTGGGCAAATCCTATAGGCACGGAGCAAAATAAGGTTAAGAAAGTCCACATAATAAGAAAATGAATAGAATCATCTAATTCTTTTGATTGTGAATTTCCAGGTTCTTAACCTTATTTGCTCCAATTCCATTAGGATTGCAGTCCGGAAGTCTTCCCTGTATTTTTCGAATCCTTAACCTTATTTGCTTCACTTACATTGGGATTGCACTCTGGAAGTCTTACCCTTATTTCGCCACCCCTTACCCTGATTGCTCCATTTACATTAGGATTGCACCACGCAAATTGACACTCACCTCCCGGAGCCTCATCCTTATATCATCTCATCACACAATTTTCAGCATATTGCCGGATGTGGCGGCAGCTCGGCTGCTGGCGGCTGTGGCGGCTGTGGCGGCTGCTGCTGGCTATGGCGGCTGCTCGTGGATGCAGCGGCTGTGGCGGCTGCTGCTGGCTGTGGCGGTTGCTCGTGGATGCGGCGGCTGTGGTGGATGCGGCAGCTTGGTGGATGCGGGTTGCTATGGCAGAGGCCATCGGCTTCAGCGCCATCACCTGGAGGGAGGGTTCACATCATATTGGCACTTGTTGGCTAGATTTTCCTCCTAAGTTTGCAAGTAGATGAGATTTGGCATTGGGTTGTTGCGGCTGGCCGTGGCTAGGGCGCCTGCGTTTCTTTCGTTTGTGTCTTGTCCTCCTTGTGGTCTTTGTCCCTGTCTTCTTGTATCTCTCCCCTGTTTCTCCCCTCGTTTGTTTTCCTGCCATTGTCGCCCTGTGCAGGTGCCTACAGCGACCTCGAGCTCTACACGCAGCGGCCCCTTGGCTTGCTTGTGGTTGCTGCTTGCTGCTACTGCTGCTGGTGTTGCTGCTGCTGTCGCTGTTGTTTGTTGCTGGCCTGGCTGCTTCTGCTGGTTGCTGCTGCTGCTGCCGGTTGCTGTTGCTTCTGGTGGCTGTTGCTGCTGTTGTCTTCCTGTCGCTGTTGTTCTTGCTGCTTGTGATTGTTCTTGCTGTTGGTGTCGTTGTTGGTGCTGCTGTTGCCCCTTTTTGGTACTCTTTCTCTCTTTCTCTTGCTTTCTTTCGCCTTGTTTCCCTCTCTTCTGCTTGCCCTCTCTCTCTCCCTGTCCTGCTCGTTGTCTTTGTGGCTGTTTGTCTTGTCTGTTCTCTCTTCCTTGTTCTCTCCGTCTCTGTCTGTCTCTGTCTCTATACTCTCTGACCTTGACCTCTACTCCCTAGCCCGGCCAGCACTATCACTTCTGACTGCGCCAGACTGAAGTGACAGAATCAGTTTGACTCAAAGTATGACTCGCAGTATGAATGCAGTATGAATCAATGAATGAGATAAGCAGGTAAGAAATGGCGGAATGATGGCGGAATATTTGATCTACTTGAGCTGAGCTATGGTATGGTATATCTTACACATTGTCCAGTTGCAGCCGCATCGTCAGCCGCAGTTTTTTTTTGAGCAGCCTTGTAGAAAACAGCCCAGGAGTCACAACCTATATGGCAATCGATCTAAAGGTCCTTGCAAAGAGTTTTAATTGCGAAGACCGTTCATGTTATGCTGGAAACCCGTGCGAAAGTTTTTTTTCGCGTTCGCGAAAGTAACCTTTTTATCCGCGAAAGTGTCGCGAAAGTTGGACATTGTCCTCATTCTGTCACGGGCTGCCACCCACTGCCGCCCGGGGTCTGGCAGGAGAAGGGCACCGGAGAATTTCGGTTTGGTTCTGGTTCAGTTGCCTGTGTGGTGGCTTCATAGGTAGCAGCCGAGCTTCCAAAGGTGAGGCTTCGCGACAGCCAAACACCATGGTCCTGAAGCACATCCTTGCACCTGCCGCTGTCACTGCCTAATGATGCTTTTTGAAGTGTCAAGAAAGAAGCTCCACATGCAGCAGCCAAGTTTCCAAAAGGGAGGCTTTGCAAGAGCCAAACACCAAGGCCCCTGGTGTTCGCTTTTCCTTCGATGCGACCTCCGCTGATGGCCAGGGTCTGTGAAGAGGGATATTTCCGCGAACGGTCCGCGAAAGTTCTGCGACGGAGCGGGCGAAAGTCGAAGTCCATGTTGAAGGGGGTGGGTCAGTAAACCTTAAACCTTGCCAAAAACAAACCGAGTCAGCAACAATCTGTCCTGAGAAGGGATTCCGTGATGCTAGCTGCATGTTTAAAAGGCAATCAAGAAGCGATCCGTGATTCTCTGGCGTACTTTGGCAGGTGGTGAACGAATCTTCATAAGAGGCGTTGTTGCCCAACATGGGCTCCGCGAAAGATGAACGTGGAGTTTGCGATTTTTTCGCGAAAGTAACATGTTTATTCACGAAGAATGGCCGTGTGCGGATAAAATAAGTTTGATCAACAACCATATAACATATGCCAATGTGAATGCGTTTTTGAAGGCTGCTTTATTCTAATTCACACGTATGCTTGCATCATTCAATGGCATGAAGCGCCGGAGATTGCGGTCAAAGCAAAGGCCTCCCCCATGCTATGATGAAAAAAGAGAAAGTGAGGACGGTCATGTTCTACCACTTGCTGCGAGTGCAGCTGTTGCAGTTGGCGAGAGTCATGCATGTGAGGCGGGCCCTGCAGAAGCGGAATTTGTTGATGCTGCAAACGCAGCCCTTACTGAAGCTGTGGACAATGATGGGCATGAAAATGCAGATGCCGCTATTCGTTGGCAGTTGCTGAGTAAGTATAAGACTGTGCAAGGCTTGGTTGCAGCTGTGATTCGTGAGAAGAGCGATGAGGAGCTCCACAACATTTCAATCAACATCATCTTGGACGATATCCAGGCAAAAGCTTCCAACAAAATCAGCATGTCAGAACTTCTGGAGGAGAAAGACGAGTTTGTAGCGGCTACAATGTCCGCAGTTCCAAAAGAGCTCTCTCGACGATTGCTTCTTGCTGTGAACAAGCCACAGGCGCATGCCGGGCGACCAGCACAAATAGATTCACAATGTGTCCAAAAGACTTACCTGCTCACCTTCTCCAACCTGGATCCAAGCAATGCTCCCACCAGGGAAACCATCCTTGAGACCGTCTTGCAGGCATTTGGCGCTGCAGGCTATGGTTCGGATGTTTGCGTGACGCATGCCTGCGTCTTCCGGGAGACGCATGGCAGTGGACAGTGGCACTTCCATGTGCCGACAGCATTGTCGCACCCTTGTCGATGGGTTGGATGGAAAAAAGAGTTGTCGAAAGCTGGCTACATTGCTCATTTTGCCAACATGGCTATTGATGACCACAGCAAGCACAGAAAAATGCAATATGCCCATATGTTGCGGTACCTCTGGTTGCCATCTGACAAGAAGGGCCTGTCCGCCTTGGACAAAGATCCCTTGTTGTGGTGCAGTGGGGGCCGGAAGCATCCGCCTCTTCTAGATGCGATCAATGGGGTCTTGGACAGTACTGCAATTGAAGAGAAGGTGGCAGAGCGTTTTTTGCAGCGTTGGTCTGCGGGCAAGCGTGGGCCATGCAAATTCTCTGACTTGGAGTTATGGCCAATAGTGAAAGAACTTGGGCTCACTGCCGATGACCCTGTCCTGCTTGCTAAACTCCTTCAGCATGGGCGAAATTCCGGAAATGAAAGCTTGCTGAACTACCTCTTCCGCACAAACAACACCATCAGAGAGAAGGTCGCCATGTGCTGCACACTAGAATCATGTGATCGCGTCATCGCAGATTCTCAGACAACTACGTGGAAGCGTGTCACTGCCGCCTTGGGGCGACAGTGTTGTTGTGACAGAACTTGGGCACCAGCAGCTCGCGAGATTCTCCGCAACAATAACATTGAGGAGGGGAAGCTTTGCCAACATTTGCGTCAGGCCCTCATGCTGGGCATGCAGAAGAAGGGAGATGCAGTATGCTTCACAGGTTCCGGAAACGAGGGCAAAAGCTTCATTTTGAAGCCATTGCGTGAAATTTTCCAGCGCGTGCCTTGGCTACCACTTTCACATCACATGGTTTCTGACCCTCACCGTTTCCCAATGATCATATTTTTTAAAAAGATCCACTTGCGGACAAGTTTCTGCCCCCCGGGGGGACTCAAGTACTATGCACATATTTGTTTATGCCCGAGACGAGTCCAGTAACTGGGAATTGATTCTTGTAACGGGATTTTCACGCCTTGGTACCATCGAGATCTATCAACCTGTAACTATGGGGACCAACAATACCCAACTCTTGCCATGCATTCTTAACATGGTAGACCTTATTTCCTTGTTTGTGGCCTCTCCTTTTTGGACGGCCAGACGTTGATGTGCCCTCCTCAGAGCAGCCGAGGTGTTCGCCTGTCCAGCTCGAGGGTCGTATCCTCTCTTAGATTTGCCGCAGTCCCAAGTGGTCATTTTAGATGATTGGAGACCTGACCATGGAGCCTTGGATGTCAGCAGTACCTTATTATGGTTGGAAAGTGCGACGCTACGCATCAATCGGCCATTGAACTTGTACAGTGGCCATTTGGATTTTCGACCGACACAACCCACTTTTCTCACATGTAACTGGCAATCGTTGTTTGTGCCGAAAGGGTGCTGGTCCGAGAGTGAGTTGCTGATGCTCCGGTCCAGACTGACCATTTACCGTTTCCAGCATAGAATCGAAAATTTGAAGGACATCCCGGCGTGTCCATGTTGCTTCACCATGTTCATACTCTCTGGAGGGAAAAATGTAGCAAAATTTCTTGCTGCAGGATTCCCGAGTGTCTAGCTGTGTGCTGACTGCACCTAATTAAATGTTAAAGGAGCCGCTGTCACTGGTCCATCCGTTTTGCATGTTTCTCCCGACAACATAGAAAGTACCCAGCCCCATTAAAAAACCCCTCGCCCCGAAATCAAAGTTGATTGTTTCATTGGACCTGGATCCGCGGCAGTGACGCTGTACTATATTTGGATGCCAGCAAGTCTCCACTTTGCGAAAAACAACATTGATTTAGAGGGGCATGGGGGAGGATGATGGTATGACTTCTTTCCCTCTGCCTCTGATTGCATTTCATTGCCTTTGTTTCTGCCGGTGCTTTCTGCATATATCTCTCCGCCTTGTTGCTTCCATTTCTGCAGCTCAGGTTTGTGGCCCACCGCAGACACTCGTGGGGGACAGAAAAAGGGCCTGATTCGGCAGCATGAGCCAGTGTCGTACTTGTGGCCCCTCCTTGTATATTCCCGACATCTGCGCATATGGGATTTGTCAAGCCCTTGCCATGCAAAGGATCGTTTAGGGACTGCATAGAACTTCCCATCTGATCGCACCATGTGCAATTTTTAAGTTCAAGAATAGTTCAAGATGGTTTCAGATAGTTTTCATACAGTCAAAGTAAAACTAAGCCCCAATCAACAATAGGGTGGTAAAGACTTTATAACTTCAGATGACGAAACTATGTCCATCATTTGTTTTTGTACAATCATCCGCAGCCTCCCATCTCTGGCACAAACCTTTTTATCTTAAGATAGATGGTGCTGGGTGAACATCGTTGATGTTCGATTTCTACATCCGCCGGGTGTCGCAAGAGGCGAGCTTGGCGTTGGTGTCCTTTTTTGGGTCGCTCCAAAAATGGGGGACACGCCCCAAACCCACTGGTGGCAACGCAGAAATCATCAAACATCAAGCAAAAACGTGACTTTGCCTGCCCCAGCTATATATATATATATCTATATACAGTACATATGTTCATATCTGCTTTCATCAAGGTGTTTCTCTCCTGACATGATCCAAGTTGTTTCGACCTCGCCAAGTCTCAAACGGGCACCCAGAAAATCGCCGCTTCGGCAACAGCGGCGCAACGGATGGCGCAACGGTTCCCCTCACGGCTTGATAATGCGGACGAGTTCCAAGTCATAGTACAGCGTGGCGCCAGCAGGGACCTTCTGGACCTCGCCTTGTTCATCTGCATCGAAAGCCACCTGGGGAAGGTGGGGGTTGGGGGTGGCTTGTGGCCACTGATTGGTGAAATGATGGAGTGGATGGTGGCTAACCATCAGGATGTTTATACTGATATTTGATGATCCTCCTTGATGATATCTTATTGAGATTTACAAAACTCCCCATGATGATTCTTCGCGATCTTTTGATGACACAAGATCATGGTTGAACAAGAAGATCGGGGATACGCCATGCGCCTATCAGCCCCTTCCTCCTCATGCTACTGTACTGCCATGTGCCTACTCAAAGCACCCAAACCACCCAAACCACCCCCATTCAATTCAAATCTATCCTTGTCATTCCTGGAGATTGTTTGACAGCGCCAATCCCAATCCATGCCTTATTCAATTTTGATCGCTGTTTGGCTGTAGGCCAGGCCCTTTCACAATCTTCATGTCCATCTTCATGTCCATGATGGACATGGGTGATTTCAGCAAAAATCTTTAGACTCTCAACTAAAATCCCCATAAAATTCATAAAAATCACAATTTTCCCATAAAGTTATATATAAATATCTAAAATCCCAATAACCGAGGTACCCCCCCTTCCGCACCCCCGGCCTTGCCCTCGCTGTAGCTGACCTTTGGAGGACACGTGGCGCGACCCTTAGCACCCACCTTCATGAGCTTCACCGCTTCAAAAATACCTCGGCTCAAGTCGAATTGGATGGTAAATCAACCAATTGGTGAGATGTGAATGATGGGATATATATATATATATGTATATTACATATATATATATAATATACATAAACACACATATGGGGGTTTCCATTAATGGGGGGTATCCCAATAGCTGGATGGTTTAAACCTCCATATGTTCATGCTAAACCTGGACTTATATAAATCTGTCCCCCCCAAGTCTTTAATTTTGACCCGGCCCATACCTGAATGAGTAGAAGTTTGTTATTGTTTGGAGTTCTAACCCTATACCATCAAAACCCTGATGCTTCCATAAGTAACAATAAGCTTTGTAGGATTTCCGAGCCAAAAGAAACACGTGTAGTAAATTAAAGTTCACCACAATTTATGTGCTAAAACAAGATCAAATAACAATCATGTGTAGTCAAATTGAAACCAAGCAAATCCAGGATTGCCTGGAAAGACGGAGGAACTCCATTTTTTACTGGTTTTCGAAAATCGTGTTCCCCCTTTAGAGGCAAGTCTGGGGTACCTACGTTGGGACCACCAAACTTGAGTTGCATATGACTACATGGCAACATGTGCAGTAAATAACGTCAAAATAGACCGGAAAAAAACCGCGTTCAAAAGATGAGTTATATTCAGGCCAGACACAATTGGGCAAAGATGGGTCGACGTTCAATCGGCTCTCAATGAAATCCACCTTGTTGGGCTTGCGCTGACCCCTCAATGTTGAGCTATCAAAAATGGGTCCATTCCAGCCGTCTAACCTGGCGGTGTACTTCAAGATCACCGTGGAGCCGCCCCGCGGCGGGCCGTTCCTGGGTCCTTGCTCCTCGGTCCCGAGCTCCAAGGGCTCGTAGACAACGCCATGTGGAGTGGTGACCTGTTGACCCACTTCTTTGGCCTGCAAGTCCTCTGCTGGAAATAGGGCCCCAGCTTGGCCCAGCTCTAAGACATGGATTTTTGGAGGAAAAATGCAGAGTTGATTCCAAGATATTCCAAGTAGATCTTAGGTTCAGACACTCCTGGTGGACTAACCCCTGGTAGGCCATCATGTCAAAATTCACCAACAGCAAGGATCACCCATAATATCTCACAATCACTACCAATATTGTTGGACAGATCCCCTCAAAACATCCAAGCACTTCCCAGAAAACAGAATTAAAAAAACATCATTGGAGTAGGAAACAATAAATCCTCTCAAAATTTAAAACCAGTACTTCTTTTGAGGTAAATCATCGAACTATCTCAACGGACCGTTTTCCATCCATTTTCCCATAGCCAGATTCCCAGGTCCCCTATGATCCCCGTCCTTTGGGATTGATCCCAAGGGGATCTCCTCTTCCGCCCTGGCTGCTGCCCCCGCCACCAGTGGCGCCACGGCCGCAGCCAACAGCTGCCGCCGTGCGCCCGGCAGGGCGAAGCTGGGGCTGCGCGCGAGGCCCAGCAGCAGGGCAGCCAGCAGGGCCAAGGGAAGGCAACGCGGGCGCGGCATGGCGATTGAGAGGGGAGTTGAGCCCAAAGCTGTGGGGATATCAGGAAATCGTATCAAACTTAGGTGGGACTGTTGGGTCGGGATTTTTGATGTCTTTGAGATGCCAAAATTTGGAAATAAATTTGGAAAGGATCTTCTGGTGAATGGTTGAAACCAAGTCTGGGATTCAAAATTGCGGGTTAAGTTTAGGCCAGGTTCTTTTGAGAGTTTCGATGTTTGGGCAATTCTAGGCTATGATCGTCCTCGTGGAGATCTATTTTTCTCGGCTATTTAAGCGGCATTGAAAAATGACAACTTCTGGATGAAGTTAACATCCCAAACTTTGGTTCCCAGGATATTCAGGCTACACCATGCCCCCGAAATTGCAGTTTTTTTTGCTGGAAAATTATGATAACACACTGGAGTTTTTAGGGGTTAAATTATACTCCAACTCTTGAGCCCACCCCAGCTTTCCAACAAGGAGCAGCCCCCAAACCCTTGGAAGGCACTTCTTTGATTTCCTGAGCCGAGGGATTTATGTTGTTTCCGAGCCCCCTTTGGACCTTGAGATGTGAGGATGGGGTGATCTGATCTCGGTGATTTGCGCACGGAAGCAACCTTCAGATGCGATAAACTTCCGATAAACCTTCAAGAATCTCCAGGATGATGCGAAAATATGCGAAATATGCAAGAAGATCTTGGCTGTGAAGCACGTGCAAACGGATATATCGGATATTCCCACCCATCTCCACTCATCTCGGTCCCAGGATCTTACAGCCTTGAGCCCTTCCCGCTCCCATTGAATGGTTGATAATCAACCATAAACCATCACCCATGGATGCGAAATTTTAAAAACTTTTCGAACCAATCCTAAAGTATATATATATATATATGTGTGTGTGTGTGTGCCTAATCTTACCATGAAAATGTCTGAAAATGGTGTACACTCCCAAATGGGGACTTGTGTAGGAAAAATGAGGTGTCTAAGCCCAATTAAGAGACTTTCTGATAGTTTTCAGACAAGCCCCAACCTAGTAATTATAGCTATATAGATTCAAAAAAGAACCAGTGTTTGCGTGTGTCATTCTAAATACATATCGTATAAAAAAAATTTAAACAATATCAAATTAACATATACAGTATATATATATATACGTGTATATTATATATATATCCCATTATTAACATCTCATTATCCCATCCAAAAGGTTGATCTCATACCCCCAACCCCACCAGGCACATAGCTCCAGCGTCAAATGGGCTCTCCGCCGCCCTCCGCGCCCAACGCCCGCGCCGCGCGGCCGCAGCCGAAGCCGCCAGCGCAGCGGAAACCGCCACGGGCGGGGCACGCACGGGGCGTGGGACCTGACAGCCATAACGGGGGTGATGGTTTCAGGAAGGGCCGTCACAGTTGTGAGTTTGTTTTATGTTGGTTTTATGTTGGTTTATGTTGGTTTATAAGGCCATCTAAGTATAATTCCAAGATATTCCAAGTATAGGTATATCATAAAATTACATTATATAAGCTGGCTATAAACTAACTTAGCTATCTGGGGGGGCCCTTCGTGGTGGGAGAAACCATTAGGGTTGCACAACCGTTGCAACTGATGATTTGGTGTTGCAGGATTTTTTTGATGATGAAGCACATGCTGATGGTGTTGATATTTGACATCTGACCAATTGAATCTATCAGTCTATCGCGGGTTCGAACTTCTATCATTCATTCATCCTTTCGCTCTGATATTAAATACCCCCTATATGCCTCTCTCAAAACAAGTATATCCAATACATTCCAATACTAAATCAGGATTTTTGTGTTATCTTTTGGGGATATAAATTTACATAAGGGAAAGGATTAAAATCAGTGGCATTCATCCCAGCCTTCCGAACCTCCGGCACCACGCGCGGCTGTCTCGGATGCAGCGCCGCGGAGCTCCCACACCATTGCGGCGCCAACATCGGTCGGAAGCTCGGAAGCGAACTGGATTCCAGAAATTGGTTTGTTTATAGAAAAACACCCCCAAGACACGTTAAAAAACGCGTTGCCCATGTCGCAGCTGTGGAAGGCTGGGAACCCCAAATTTCTCTGACCACATCTGACCACATCTGATGAATCTGTATTTACTTTTATGCATGTACACACATAGACATACATGTATATGATATGCATATGTATGTCTATAATATGTATTTGTACTTATATTAATTATGGATATCCTCTTGGGCATCCAGCCGTTATGGGTGATTGGTCTTGACTTGTCACACCACCCTTTTTCTGCGATTCTTTACATATTGTTAAAGAGAAACCCATGCTCTGATATCAATGGGGGTATCCAAAAATGGTTGGTTTATAATGGAACATCCATCTATGAATGGATGATGAACAGGGGTACCCCTATTTCAGGAAACCACCAAATGTGTATGGCTAAAAATTCTCGCAAAATTTCCTGTACTACATAATCCTGTATAAGAACACTTTGTACCATCTGGTTATGACTAACACAACCATGGAAAATCACCATGCTATTAAGAACGGTAAACCATCTATTTCAATGGGCCATCTATACCATGGCTATGTTAGTCATAACCAGAGGGTAACATGATATGTCCATGATATTTCAATGGGAAAATCCGCTATAAATGGTCATTTTCCATGGCTATGTTAGTCATAACCAGAGGGTATATACAAATCCGGATGGCAACACCTCTGCCCAATGCAACCATGGCAGGATCAAAGGATCCACCTCAAATGCTCCACCTCTCCGGGCTAGACTGCCCGGTTGAACCCTGCTTTTTTTGTGGTTGGTGCTTCCAAATTCCAACATGTTTCACATTGTTTCACACAATTGATGGGAAAATGTACAGGAAACCCACATATATATATACATACTCTAAAAAACATGGTTTCCGGTGAAGATTGTTCCTTAAACATCCATTGGGAATGTTCCAACCCATCCCCCCAGTCGCACCTCTCCGCAGAGTGCTGCTCGACCGGATCCGGGGGCAAACCTCCCCGCAGAAACCGGCAACGTGTCCACACGTATAGTATCTGCACACACACACACAATCGCAGACACAAATGTATATATATATATATGTATATTATATCTAATTAATATATTTGATATCATATCATGTCATCCTAATTCATCTTATTCTATCACTTCATGATTCTCAGATTTACTATCCATTATTAATCACCACAACCATCATCGCTATTGTGGTTGTCAAGGTTTCGTGAGACTCTTTTAATCGCACCCTCTGTCGGATAGACATGAATAGAAATGAAATTAGACAAAAAGAATCAAAAAGACATGGTATTGCCCAAAAGATCCAAATGGTCTTGCATCTTTCCCATGAAATCAACTTATACCCCAGAAAATTATAGAAAATGGGCATGGCCACATGGTCGATCAAAATCCCTTTGAACATCTAGAGGAAAATTCCTGACAGAAAAACATGAGTTGCGCATAGAACAGTTTTCAACCCCAAACCCAAGTTCATCTTCATGCTATCTATTCATGCTATATAATCAAGTATACATTCCCCCAGTCCAAGAGATGTTTGAGATTGTCCTAAGTAAAAAAAAAACATCTCTGTATAGATACCCCTCCATTTTTTTAACCTCATGATACTCATCATCTAAATGGTGGCTTTGAATGTCTTTGGGTCATCTTCTTGTGGCTACCCACCGAAGGGCGACCTTCTGGAACAGCCCGCACGCTTGGAAACCTGAAGAGGTGAAGAAAGGTGACCAACTGTTCGCAAATGTGACCAATTCACATAATTCACCTGAAATACCCTCTGGTAAACTAACCTAGCTATGGAAAATCACCATTTTCAATGGGAAAATCCACTATAAATGGTGATTTTCCCATAGTTAGGTTAGTTTACCAGAGGGTAAATCCATGATTTTTAGAAAGGCCATGAAATCTCTATGGCATTTTGGGAGACCCAAAAACTGCTGGAGCTGGTCCACAGGGTGCCCCACCTCTCACTTCCATCCTGGGCATGGCTCAAGATTAGCGAAGAAACGCCAGAGATGTAATGATATTTCGGGTGTTCTTAGGATTGACCATATTTTTGAACATGTTTTTTTCCAACCATCCAACTTATACCAAGTTTGACGCTACCCAATTTGATTCAAGTCTTGTCACATCTTCTCACTCTGTCTCCAGATCGGACAGTCAATCGGCATCCGGGGGTTCGCATTTTAAACACATACAAAAACGGCATTTGAAAACTCAGTCATGACACGCTCTTCGTTTTTGGGAAGAATATATATATATATATACATAACATAATAATAACTATAATAATAGTAATGATAATAATAATATATATATATATATAAAACTAAATACATTATTATTAGGTATGTAAGTTGCATGAGTGTGATAGTTCCAAGTTACATCCCTACATCCATTTCTGTGGCGTCTACCGCACCGTCACCGTAACTCTTGGCGCTCCTCAGGGCGCTTGGCCAACCATTCCACCTGGTGCCCATGGGGGCCCAAAGCAGATTCCATCTTCAACCGGGGACAAAATTCGGTACCTGGGTAACCTGGGTACCCCCAAACAATTGGATGCTTCATAAAGTGTTTCATCGGCTAGTACTAAGATATACTAAAATATACTAACATGGCGTTTAAAAGTTGCAGTCCCTGGCCGTTCTGCTTGAAATTCTAGCAGAAACCCAAGGATCCTTCCCGGTGACCCCAAACCTGCAAAGCTTTCAACTCGGAACGCGCGCAGCGTAGCTCCTAAGGGGCGACACTAATGTCCGAGGTACACCGGAAGTTTCGCCAACAGAAACAGTGATCTTTTCAAGTGACACCCTCATATCTTTTGAAAGATATACCCTGCTGATTCACTTCCAATTGCCTGATGTCCAGGGGAAGAAGGTGAGACCATATATGAATAGAACATATAACTATATAACTATTGCGAATATATATATATATATATACTATTAAATATTATATGATTACATAATTACATATAATTACATATGTATGAGAATATCAGGCATACCAATGTATTTTATATATTATATCAGTGCTATCCAAATTTCTTTGAGTTATATCCTGGCGGTGCCACCATCGTTGTCCTCCTCCAATCGAGCCAGTTTGGCAGAGTCGACGCCTTGAGGTATTGGGATCTCTTGGTGAACATGGGTTTGTGTTTTGAGAGAAAAATACTGTAGCCTCTGGTAATTCAACATAGCTATTGAAAATGGTGATTTATAGTGGATTTACCCGTTGAAAACGGTGATTTTCCATAGGCCAAAAGGTAGCTTAAATCTGCTTACATATCATTGTATACATGCTGGTTTTCAATGGTTTTAATGGGAATATCATTCTACAAATGAGGGCTGAAAAATGGGAAACTCACATGTATGGTAGACTTTCCATTGCGTTGCCGGAGGGTACTGTAACTATGCTTAGCTGATGACTGGGGTGCCGCATCCGGTTCCCAAGTGTCTTCCCCGAGTGCTGCTGTGTCCATCATTGCTACCTATTCTCCAAAGATCTTTGATCACCACTATCCGGCCCACCTCACCTCTCACCGTTCCAGGAAATGTCGCAGCTGGTAACAATTTAAATCTGTTTAATTATAAGGATTTTCTGTTCCAAACCCAACTGTGCCAGAGGTGCTCACCCCGCATCCGCAACATTTTGCTGGCGCCCGCGTACCCCATGGAGCGCCCGCCGTCGCCCCTGGTTTCAACGAATCCTACTGGGTGAAAGATGCGCTCCCTTTGGGAGTGCGGACTGTTCGAAAAGGTGTGTTCCACTTGCCGCATCTTGCCACTATAAAAATTGCGATCCACTTCCGGTTCATGGAAAATGGCAACATTTGAAAGACATAGGCAGCAAAAAACATGGTTTGGAAGTGTTTTATGAATGGTTTTCTATGTGCATTGTTTTTTCCCCACCTGCCAGGTGAGGATTGTTAGATTTTACCAGAGCTGTTCTCCTCCTCCTCCTCCTTCGCCTCCTACCCGCCGCCTCCTCCTCGCAGTCCAGATCCCAGTGGGCACAGCCGGACCTCCACCGCGAGCTCCAGATCCCAGTGGGCACTACCGGACCCCAACCGCGAGATCGCAGTGGGCACTTCCGGACCTCAACCGCGACTTCCAGGTCGCAGTGGGCACTACCGGACCTCAACCGCGAGCTCCAGATCCCAGTGGGCACAGCCGGACCTCCACCGCGAGCTCCAGATCCCAGTGGGCACTGCCGGACCCCAACCGCGAGTTGCAGATCAACCGCGACTTCCAGGTCGCAGTGGGCACTACCGGACCTCAACCGCGAGCTCCAGATCCCAGTGGGCACTGCCGGACCTCAACCGCGAGCTCCAAATCCCAGTGGGCACTGCCGGACCTCAACGGCCAGATAGAATGCCAGAAGATATGCCAGATGGAATGTCAGATAGAATGCCAGAAGATATGTCAGATAGAATGCCAGAAGGCCAGATAGAATGCCAGAAGATATGTCAGATAGAATGCCAGAAGATATGCCAGATAGAATGCCAGAAGATATGCCAGAACATCTGCCAGAAGATATGCCAGATAGAATGCCAGAAGATATGTCAGATAGAATGCCAGAAGATTTGCCAGTAAGAAAATGTATGAATGTCATGGTGGGGATCACACGAAGTAAAGTAATTTAAATTATTTAATATTTGTCCGGCATCCCCTTTGTTTGACAGATCTTGAGAGCTACCATTTCTTCACATCTGCTCAAGCTCGGACCCTTGAAGGGAACGTGGCTAGCTGGAAATCCCCATCAGGGTGTTTTCCTGCTACCATCTGGCTATGACTAACATAGCCATGGAAAGATCCACCATTTTTAAGAGGTAAACCATCTATAAATGGGTCACTTTCCATGGCCATGTTAAATAACCAGAGGGTAAAAATATCATGTAAAACTGGGAATGTCCCAATCATTCCCAATCTGAAAACACGATTTTCTCCTATGTGTGCTGGACAATGGGTCCATGACAATGGCTGGACAAAGCTCTTGCGGCAAATGGACGCAGGAAATTATTCGCTCTTCCACGGCGCGTGATTGCCATGTTAATTTTTTCGGTGCATCCAAAGGAATGTGCAATATCGAAAACACCAGTGGGCTGCATCAATGCGTACGTACACTTCGAACACTCTGAAAACACGTTTATGCATTTATTTAATGCATTTATATATCGGATATTCTCAATACACTTGTTTACTCAATCAGTATTAAACTAGTTGTGTACACATGTATATATATAAGGTGTAAATATATATATAATTATATATATATGTGTGTTATATTATATTTAATTATATTGTAATATGTTATATGGTACCAAATCGGCAAATCCATTGGAATTTCAATACAACCATCATATATCATATGATATTCCAGTAAACTCCATTAAACAAATAGATAGTTGATAGATAGTTGATAGTTAGTTGTTAAAACCATCCATTTATAATCCATACAAACCTATGAGGTGCCGCTAAGATGTATTATAGATTGATATATATATATATATTACATTCAATACTCCATTAAAATATCAATTGTATTCATTTGTGTGTGTCTGCAAATGGGCGATGCCCTCACAAATGGCTAATGGGAAATGATGATAAACCAGTGGAATAGATTGGAATAGGGGATATGTTATTTTCAGACAAACCCATTTGTAGTCATTGGTTTCACATCCTTTGTCACAGAAATCACGCCACGTGCCTGTAGCTCTGGCGCTCAGAGGTTGGACACTTCAATTCGCGCCGGCGTGGACGGAGGCATCATGGGCGGCATGGCACTCCTTGGAGAAACGGATGGGAAGATCGACGAAGACCAAAAGAAACTGATGGATTAAAGGTGATTTTATGGTGATGTCATGCGATTTTATCGTGATTCTATGCGATTTTATGGTGTGGTCTATATTGGTCTATGGGACTTAGTGGGATTTAATGATCGAATACCCAAAGAAAATGATCAACTCTGTGGTTTAGTGCTTAGGGTAGGTAATCGACGTAAGTCCGCCATTTCCGACGGCTAGCCATGTCCTACATCTATGTTAAACCACTCGTACCAGTAGTACCGCACAAGGCGGTGGAGGAAGTTTCAAAAATAGGAAACCTATAGGAAGGGTTGGTTGTTGTGACTCACAGATGGCAGAGCGAATCCACTGATGGACCGAAAATGACCGAAAGGTGGTTGGAGTTGTGTTTTCTGGAGTGGTTGCAATGGTTGAAGTGGTCACCTCACCACAGCTGCTGGATGTAGTGTGGTGTAGTGTGGTGTAGTGTGGTGTAGCGCAGTTGTACTTGCAGTTGCAGTTGCAGGTGTAGTTGTAGTTGTGGTGTAGTGGAATTGTAGTTGTAAGTTGTAGTTGTATGTAGTGTAATTAGTCTAGCGCGGTTGCAGTTGTAGTTGTGGTGTGGTGTAATTAGTGTAGTGTAGTGTAGTGTAGTGTAGTGTAGTGTAGTGTAGTGTAGTGTAGTGTAGTGTACCGTAGTGCTGTGTACTGTAGTATGTATAGAGTAGTTTAGTCTGGCGCATTGTAGTGTAAAGTAGTGTAGTTGTAGTTGTAGTGTAGCGTCGCGTAATGCAATGTAGTGGTAGTTGCAGTTGTAGCGTAGTTCAATGTAAGTAGTGTAGTGTAGTTGTAGTTGGATTTTTATTTGTAGCTGCAATGTGCTGCAGTTTAATTAGCGTATCGTAATGTAATGTAGTGTAGCTGTCATTGTAGTTGTAGCTGTGGTGGTGGTGGTGGTGGTGGTGGTGGTGGTGGTGGTAGTAGTAGTAGTAGCAGTAGCAGTGGCAGTAGCCGTAGCCGTAGCCGTAGCAGTAGCACTAGCAGTAGCAGTAGCAGTAGCAGTAGCAGTAGCAGTAGTAGCAGTAGCAGTAGCAGCAGTAGCAGTAGCAGTAGCAGTAGCAGTAGCAGTAGCAGTAGCAGTAGCAGTAGCAGTTGTAGTAGTAGTAGTAGTAGTACTAGTAGTAGTAGTAGTAGTACTAGTAGTACTAGTAGTACTAGTAGTAGTAGTAGTACTAGTAGTACTAGTAGTACTAGTAGTACTAGTAGTAGTAGTAGTACTAGTAGTACTAGTAGTACTAGTAGTACTAGTAGTACTAGTAGTACTAGTAGTACTAGTAGTACTAGTAGTACTAGTAGTACTAGTAGTACTAGCAGCAGCAGCAGCAGCAGCAGTAGTAGTAGTAGTAGTAGTAGTAGTAGTTGTTGTTGTTGTGGTCTATCTATCTATGTATCTATCTATCTATCTATCTATCTATTTATCTGTCTGTCTGTCTGTCTGTCTGCAAGCTTGAAAACGAAGCTATTCTGCGAGACTTCCTCAGTTTTTGAACTTGACAACGTCAAAACCGAAACAATTCTGCAAGACTTCTTCAATTTTGAACTTGACAACGTCAAAACGAAACAATTCTGCGAGACTTCCTCATTTTTCGAAGTTGACAACATCAAAAACGAAACAATTCTCTGAGACTTCCTTTAAAAATGGAAAGTTGAGTGCAGAGCTGACGGCCTCTACCAATGCGTTTTCCGATTTTTCCACTCCACCTGTCTAAAGTACTGCGCCTGCCACGACAAAGTGATGCCAGGTCAAACGAAGTGCTGCACCTGTCGCGCAAAATCATCTTCCCAAAACTGAAGATTTGATGCTCCAAAATGCAACCCTTCTCAGGAAATCAGCGCCCGGACATCACAACATCTCTGATGAACATGTCTCTTGTACTGCGCCTGCCACGCAAATGCATCTTGCCAGATCCTCTTCAAATGTCCCACGCCTGCCATCGTTTTTGGAAATATTACAAAAAACCCTCACGTTTTGCTCGCTTTTGAAAAGGTGCCCAATCCCTTGCGCCTGCCACGCGAAACGGCATCTGAACGTCCAAAAGTGGTCCGAACATGTGTTTTGCGCATTTTGACTTGGAAATGTGCTTCGCGCCACAACGGCGTGCACTTTTTTCGGCAGCTCAACTTCCAAAAGTGGTCCGACGCTGAGGTGTTTTGTACATTTTGACTTCGAAATGTGCTTCGCGCCGTCACAACGTCCAACGGCGTGCAATTTTCATCTCTCATCTGGCCAGCTGGCTCCGCACCCACTGGCTTTAGCAAGCCTACTTCTCCCCTCCGGAGCCACAAATCATTGGAAAAACTCTGTGTTTCGCGACTTTCCTACCTTTTCGCGCACCTGGATCTTCTTTCTTCTGAGACTTTCTCTTTTTTGATCTTCTTTCTTCTTCTCCTCTCTTCTCTGACTCTTCCCATCTCTGCTTTTCATCTGTCCATATTGTCGGAAGTTTAACTTCTAAACTTCCTTCGATCAAAGAGTAGATGTCTATATAAATATATAATGATATATATATATATTACGTATATGCCCCGCATGGTTCCCGCATGACACACAGATAATTATTGGTACAGTAATTAATTGCTGTGTTCGTTGCTCAATGTCGTTGCTCAATGTCGTTGCTTGTTGTTGGTTGTTGGCTGTTAGTTGTTGGTTGTTGGTTGTGGTTGTTCTTGTTGTCGTTGCTGTTGTTGCTGTTGTTGTTGTTGTTGTTGCTAGTTGCTGATGTTGTTATGTTTATTTTGCTACTAAACAATTTTCTTGCAGATATTTTGGGTTTCAATCCCAACTCAATCTCAACTTATTCAACTGTTTAGGACACAAAATCTCATCATATCATAATATCTCAACTTGTGTACGCAAAATGATGGGATACCTATTCACTTTGACGTAAAAGGAAAACCTCCCATGTCGTATCGAGCTTTTATAGATAGAATCGCTTGACCCAAAGGCACAAAATCAATAAAATCCATATAAAAACCAAGTTGTGTCATTGATCATTCCATGTTTTGCACATAAAATGCATCAAACTCCAAATATCTCCCAAGTTTCATCAAACATTTTAATACCTTTCCTTGTGGGCGTAAATATGTTTTTGTTTGTGTTCATCATCATTCATCCCTTCCCACGTTCATCTTACCACCAAAAACCATGGCAAAACATAGGGAACATATCCATATTTGGCACCATTCACCACGCGTGTGTCAACAATAATGTGGTAGACTGGTAAACCCAATAATCATAAACCATCCCAAATAATGTTAGTAAAACAATAAGATCCACCATTCAATTTTTTTTTGCCATTTTTCTGGGTGGTACCTTGTGGGGCCACCACAATTATATATAAGTCGGTTTATCAACCGGATAAACTATAGTTATAAGTACCATAAACTATAGTTATTGGACTTATGTTCACCAACTTAGCTATCGTTTGCGGGCCCCAACTTCATATAAACCATCAAAGTACGGATGGTTTATTGATGTTTATTGGGTTTATCATGGTTTACCATGGTTTACCAACATTAGGAGCTTCTCTGTCCCAGTGACCCCGGCCGTTGCGCACTCTGCGGCCTCCTGCGGTCTTTGTCGCCTTTGTTGCCGCGGTCCGCCAGAGCCGAGGCGGGGCGGCGCTTGGCGGAGCCGGGCCGACCCCAGGCCTGCGGCGTGCCTGCCGAAACGGCCCAAGTTCAGCAGAAAATACGGGGGGTTGACCAGGAAACAGCGACCCTACAAGGCAAAGCTATGGAGTTCTTGACATGAAAATAGGTGTGCCAGCCAAAACCAGAGGTTCAACCTTTCTGAAAATGAGAATAGAGGTTTTAGTATCAGCCAAAAATTGGATTTAACCCTTCAACATGGTAGTTCAGCAGTAAACAATTTAAGGTGATCAAATGTGATCAAGGATCAATGTTTGATTTCAGTGATTAACAAAAATCCGTTAGGCCTTGAAATGAACCAATCAGGTTATGGTGGGTATGGGATTGAAGCAGTTAGACAAGGGAGTCACATACCCAGTTTGAAATTTTTTGGGCGATAAAAAGGTGGGATCAGCACACTTCATAAGTGAAAAACATCTGCAAATGGTGCATCAAATCCATTGCGCGCAGCATAGATCTGAGAAAATTATAATCTTTCACTCACCTGAAATAAGGCTATTTGGGGATGATTCTCCTAACATAAACCATGATTCCAGTGAGGTCGTAGTGAGGTCGTTATAATTTACCCGGATAGATTGTCATGTTCAAAGGAGAACAGCAAAATGACGAGTTTTTTTCTTAAACCCGATGAGGATCTAAGCCACGGCAAACTGGCATTGAACCTTCAATGCCATGGGGGTTAGAATCTCCAATACTTGCGAGGTTACCTCCGTCCAAATCACCACATTTCTATAGTTATCCAAATCCAAATTTCTCCCAATATCATATTACATCCCTATAAAATCCCTATAAAATCCCTATACAATCCCTATAAAATCCCTATAAAATCCCTATAAAATCCCTATACAATCCCTATAAAATCCCTATAAAAATGGTTGGTCTCATACCTCCCTTCCTCTTTCACTAAAAAGACACCGGCCACCCGACCTCTGCCCGCGGAATTCGCCGTGCCGGGACGGTTTTTGATCGAACCATTGGAGCCATTGGAGCCTGGAGGTGGGTGCCCAGCTGTTTTTGGTGCTTTATAGCTGGATTAAATTAGGGATATATCTGGATACAGTATGGATTATATATGGATTATAATGATTAGGACATATTAAAACCACTTTAATACCACTTTAGAACTGGAAATTAGAGCTGGTTTATACCTGGATTTAACTAATTATGATACTATTATGGATTAATTGTAGATCTATCATGATATATAGCATGAAACCTGACATTCTAAAGCACCCTTAAGAACTGGTGTAGCATCTGGTGGGAATCTTGAAGAAATGTTTGTTCCACGCCTGGAATTCTTCAGAATGGTGGAATCCCTATGGTCGTTGGCGGAAAATCTCCCAGTTCGCTTTGCGGCCAATGGAACCTCCACATGTTCCCCTAGGCGAAACTCCCATGGAATCATTCAACGCCCAGGAATGACTGGGTTGGTATTGAATGACTGTTCATGTCTAGGGTCTCGGGGTCCCAAGGGTGAATCAAAGGGATGACATGATCATGATGCAATTAATTAAGGATTTCTGTTGCTAATACATCTCCAACCCAGAAAAAATCAAAAAAACACATAAATTTTAATGTGAATATTTTGTTTAATGTCATAAAATAGCCAGAAATAGCCCCCATTCTCTGATTGAAGTTCTCCACTTTTGCTGAGGGAAATGGCACATCCCGAGAATTGCCTGGAACTTGAGGGAAATGTGCCGAAGGCGGCCGAGGTTCCTCGGCAAGGCCGTCCTTTACACGCAAGGGTTTGAAATCAAATATGGCAATTGCCATTGGAAATCCATGGAAACAAATGATAAAATCCTCTATAACTACGTATGTATAAAATGGAGGTTTTAATGGGAAAATCCCCAAACTAAATGGTGGTTTATAGCTGGGAAAATCTTCGATAAATGGAGGATCTTCTAGCAAGACATGTTTGATTGCCGAAGGGTACCCTCCAGTAAACTAAGAGGTTGCTATGGAAGCCATGGCCCAGAAATAGTTTGATAATCTATACCTACTAAAAAATATTGAGCCATTTGGATTTTCAAAGTGACTGAGCATTCTCTGTACCCAAGGATGTCTCAACATGCGAAGTGTATCAGAATTCATCCCATCCGTTCGCCAGAAAGTTCCCAAACCGGAAATATGCGACTTACTTTACGTCATTCCCCTTCGATAACTTACCATCATTCCCCTAGGCCATTCTCAGGGCCGATTCCCTCCAAAACTGACCAGGCGCGATGAGAGGCATCAATGCCTTCTTTTGCATCGTGGCTTGCTCCGCCATGACCACAAAACCTGTGCAGCTGCGCATGGGTGGCCGGAAATCTAAAGCAGTGGGAGCAACTGCAAACAACAATGTGCATGGATGGATGAATGGATGGATGGATGGATGGATGAATGCATGTAATCATGTATTCATGATAATCATGTAATTATGTATGTGTGTATGTGTGTGTGTGTACGTGTGTACGTGTGTACGTGTGTACGTGTGTACGTGCTTTTTGTGTTTTTTGTGTTTTTTGTGTTTTTTTTGTTTGTTTTTTGTGTTTTGTGTTTTGTGTTTTGTGTTTTTGTTGTTATCTACTTTACTTTTACGTCTTTTGTCTATTAGATCAGCGCTCAAAGTCATTCTGCAATGCAAAGTCAGCTAAACAGTATCAGCAGCAAGTGGAACCGGTGCCAAACAAGGAGTAAGCTTCTCCATGCTCAAGATATCTTTAAAATTGTGTCTGTGCACATGACGCCCAATGTAGTCAGTTGTATCTATTTACAGTATCTAGTTCATGTTTGTGGATAATGTTGATATCATATAAAGATAAACATGTGTCTCCTACAGTAACAACTCTTCAACATATCTGTCCACCCATGTGCGCAACATCCATGAAGCATGTTGCACTCTTTGACCTTGCTTCGGTCCTGACCGGTTACCATAGGGCACCTCAAATCCGGAAAGATTCATGAAATAAAACATCGATCTAATATGTATGGATCAACATCTTTTAAATCTTCCAAAAGTTGCCGATGCGTTTCTATTCAGTTCATTTTAACATGGAAATCTCTCGGTTGTCCTGTGTCTGAACTCTGGGCCCATAACCAAATGGATTTCTTTGTCAAACTGAAGGCTTTAAGGAGCCAAACCCTACCCACCATCGAAGTGGAAGTGGGGCCCACCTGAATAGGGTTGACACCAACATACACTGCAACTTCCCGTTTCCATCCTCAACTGAATATACGTAAATAGGATACAATGGGATGGCCCAAGATGAATTCAAGGCCAGGCACGATTCAAGTTGCCTCTCTTGAAGTGCGGATGGATGTCATCATCCTCCAAGTCTGTCAAGGGCTTCTCATGTGCCTCCCACTTCAAGTACTTCCGGCATTCCTGAGCCACAACCACAAGCCCCCATCACCAACATCGAACCATCGCCAGCATCGAACCATCTACAGTCATTCTTCGAACTAATTGATCTTATGATTTTAATTATGATTATATACACACAAAAAAAAACAAACATGTGATACACACATATTATCATGTATATACTATACATATGTATATATAATATATATATATACACATATACATACATACACAGGGTTGCTCTTTACAACATTATGTTGATTATCATTAATCACAAGCCTACCTTTTTTCTGGCCGGGGTAGAGCCTGGTAGGTTTTTTTCCGCATGGGAAAAAGCTGACGCCGCGCCTCCTCAACGGCTTGGTTTCGCGCCGCCTGGGAGCATCGAAACTCTAAACTGATGGACCGATTGGTTTTGCCATGTCTGATTGCCGGAAGCCCAGCAGAAAAAATAGAAACGTGACATCTCAAACATAGGCAATGATGAAGCTTTTCGAGCTTGTTTGTGAGCTACTAGTTGCTAGCAAAATCGGATTTGAATGGACTTGATACTTTCCCAACTAACGCGAAACGCGCCCGCCAAAGTGGGGCCGGAGGACTACATTGAGATGGCCGATTCTCAGGGTTCTTGTTTGGTTTGGGGAGTGGCATCTACGAATAAGACTCAATCAGCTATCACCAAAGGATACCAAAGAATACCAAAGGATGTCCTATGTAACCTATGCATTAAGCGCTTCCAAAGCGCTTCCATGTCTTCAAAAGGGAGCAATACTATGGAATGTGTGCTGTACGGAGGCAACCAGTCTGATTCAAAATGTGGATAATTAATAATTAGTGATTGACTAAGTTTAAGGCGGTTGAGTCACCAAGAGAATGAGAGCAACGATGAGGATACTATTTGAATTAAAGCAACGGAAGTGGAAATGGGCAAAAAGAAACAAACCCCAGGGGCTTCATGCCATCCCGCACTTGGCGTTCGTAAATTGCGTTTGATCTTCCCCCCAACTGGACTTTGGCGTGGGATAAGACTGGCGTGAGAGTTGCGAGTGGATTGGTAGGAAAGTCGCTGAGGGGGATAGAAAAAAAAAAGGCCAAAGCCTTAAAGCAGGGTGTTTAGGTGTCGCTACTGTGAGCCCGATCCTGCAAAGGATCCATAAGAAACACAACAAATTTGATGGTCAACCAGTCTTCCAACACTTCCCATGTTTGTCGAAGTTTCCCACCTGGTGTCAGGTTTCGGGGGACGACAACAATGAACATCAAAATATGTGCCATGGGCCATTGGTCAATACCTTTTAGGACCTGGATGATGTTCCTATGTAGAGAATGGTCATCCCCCCCACTTGTTTTCGTAAATGCACCCATTATCTAAGGAAACCAATTCATGATGGGTATGGTTTTCCATGTAACTTGACCATGGCACAAGCCGGCAGCTGGATTTTTGCCACCCATTTGTACCATACTTTGACTACTTGATGTTCAGAACCTATGGTAATTTAACATAGCTATTGACAATTTTCCATTTATAATATTTATATATAGCTGATTACAATTCAAAATGGTGATGTTCCATAGTTTTTTGTATGTTTACCCCATTAAAAGCTCTGAGGACACCGTGTTTTTCAGAAACCGCCTGCCCTGGCCATGGCCATCCTCGAGCCTCGCCCTTTTTGGCATCCATGACCGTTTCAAGTTCTTGCACCACACCAGGCAAGGTCAACAGAGCCTGTGGAAAGGGGACACTTTTTGGTGGTGAATGTTCCCTTCAGTTTTGAGGTGATCATCGCATATATCTGTGTTCCTGACATCCTAATTAATTAATCCTAATCTGCAGTTTTGTCATGTTGAAATATTGCACAAAATGATCAAAATGG
Source organism: Cladocopium goreaui (assembly GCA_947184155.2). Taxonomy (NCBI): domain Eukaryota; class Dinophyceae; order Suessiales; family Symbiodiniaceae; genus Cladocopium; species Cladocopium goreaui. Next base: position 350,224 of record CAMXCT020004646.1, read on the forward strand.
AGGCTTTGAGTCATGGTGCCTATAAAAAAAGGACCCAAAAACTGTGAAAGCGAGCCGCTCTTCGTCCCAGCATCCCACCTAGGGGAATCTCCCAGCATCATCAAGGATCAGGCTCCGATTCCAGACTCGCAACATTATCATTATCACCACCAACACCATCACCAACACCATCACTACCATCATCATCACGACTTTGGGGTGCCTACATTCATTACATTCTTCATCAAAAAGATGCCGAACAGTGTTTCCGGGCTGGTCGTTCGATGATGTTTCCTCCACAATTTCCAGGCAAGGTATTTTCGACACCGGGCCGACTAGGGGTTGCCACCCTGCGAGCCATGGACCGTTTTGTTCCATGATTTACATATTAAAAAATGTTGGTTTACCACTTTCCTCGGCTATCTGAGTAAATCATATTGTGATATATTGTCTCCATTTATATCCCCATTATTTGCATTAGGGTCCGGAATTGTTTCGGGAATTATTTGTTCCATTTTGAATATTCTTTTTGGATTCCCTGTTCAGTTCTGTCCGTTTTCCTTGTTATTTGCACCATTTTGGAGTTCGAACCTCTCATTTTCCATTGTATTTGCAACATTTGTGGTACTCGAACTGCTCATGCTGCACGGTATTTTGAAAATAGGGTTCATTTGGGTTTGGTTTAGGGTTTATTTACTATTGGTTTAAGATCTACTTATGGTTTGTTTCATATCTATTGAGGGTAGGTTAAGAGTTTATGGGGTAAGGTTCAGATAGATCCAGGGAAGGTGTGTTTAGGGTTTAAGTAAGGTTGCTTTAGTTTTTGTTGGGGGTTGATTTGGTGTTTATTTGTATACTGTATAGTGTTTCTTGATTGGGGTTTATTCAGGCTTGAGAAGCACAACAAAAAAGCAGGAAGATACAAAGAAGCAGAGAAACATATTTGAAAAAAAAAACGAAACGGGAAAAAACATAGCCATGAAACATCTCCATGATATCCCCCCCATAAAACACCATGGAACGTATGTATATAATACAGTATATATATATTACCCTCCCAACGTGTTCTCAAACGTGGCGTTGCGTGGAAATCCCAACGCCACAAATGGAGCTTTGGGGGCATTCCCCATTCAGATCCCCATTTTTCTTGGTGAAATATCCTGAAAATCACCATAAACCACCATGAATTCCCAGTGGATCAAAACGTCCCAAAGTGAATCCCATTACAATCGATACCCAATTATAGATGATTAATCCCGAATCTATATTCTATGGTGAAAAATCATATGTAATCACCATTGGTTTTGATGGTTACATAGTGGTTAAATCATGTTAAATCATTGGCTTTTTTCATTGTTCCCCCAGAAATCGGAGAAAAAAGTCACATCAGCATTGACAGAGGGGATCCCGGTGGATCCCGCCTGTGGGACATGCCCAAGCTCTGGACTTATCACCAGCTCCTCCTCCTCTTGCAGACCTGGTAGCTGCGCTGCTGAAGGCGCAGCGAAGTCATAAAAATGCTGGGTGAACCACGTGAACCAAGACAAATTGGGCATGTAACCACGTAAAAACTCCAAATTACCCTCTGGTGATGACTAACATAGCCATGGTATAGATGGCCCATTTATAGATGGTTTACCTATTGAAAAAGGTGATTTTCCATGGCTATGTTAGTAACATGTCATAACCAGATGGCAACCAACCAAAATAGGGGATTTAGTCATCAGAAACTGGGATTTCATCAGCCCAAATTAGGACTTCACCAAAAACACCTGGGGATTGTGATGGATTGTGCCATCAAAAATGTTCGGATTCAACCAGCCAAACGCCATGCCAATCATCCACCAGCGCCGCTGTTTGCCGTCCCCAATTGGAGGTGAGTGAGTGGGTTTCACAGAGTACCCTCTGGTAAACATACGAAAAACCATGAAAAAATCACCATTTTTAATGGGAAAATCCACTATAAATGGCCATTTTCAATAGCTACGTTAAATTACCAGAGGGTAATTTGGGTCAATTCCATGAGATTTTCTTACGGGAAAGCCATGGAAAGCGAACCACACTGCTTTGCCTGATTTACTGTTCAAAATCATCCGAACATGGTCATCTTCCGCATTTTTTGGCCATCAATTCTACTCCTATCACATCCTATCACCATGTTTGAGATTTTCCTGTGGATAAATGCGACACTCCCACTACCTTATAATTACAGTAATTTGTAGCATTGTAGCCTTTGATTATTGTTTCGTTCAGGGTAACCGGGCAGCATCTATCCGGACCAGCCTAAATTACACGTCCAACTGGGTCAAATGCTTTATTGGGAACCAACGGACAAAATCCTGCGTTCCCCTCCAAAAAAATACCACACATCCCGCATTAGTATTGGATCTATTCATGTTGGAGGCACGGATCCCAGCAACTGGGCTCCCCCGACGTCTAGAAACACCTCGCTTGCGACTGCTCATTCGGGCAGAGTTGATCTTCTGAACAAAATCCTGGCCGCGGGGTCAAAGGCCCTGATCACGGCCAGTGGCTAGCGGCACTGGATACAGTGGTCATATTTTGATCGTTCAACGCAACAAGATTCACACACAATATACAGTATACACGTAATATACGTGTGTATATAATTAAAAGATATATGCGTGAGCATAGTATATGAGAACAAATAGTTCTACTACAGGCATGTTCTTATTATCATAGTTTTTCTGCCTCAACAAATTGGAGGACGTGCCACCCTCAGATAATGCGGTGGATGCAAGCAAGATCAAGCAAGACATGGTTTCAGAGACTTCAACATAAACCAAAAAAAAGTGATCTGCATGCGATATGCGCTTGGCTTTCTCCAGGAAAGTCAATCCTTTGCATATGAATATTCAATAGTTTGATGTTCTTTCCACTATTCTTTTGTGCATCCACTGCAATGCTTTGCGGCTGAATACTCCACGCATGTTCATCAAGTCTTATGCTGCTTCGAACTCGAAAAGTATTGAGAAATCCTGACGCATGGCATACCATGGCTTTTAGGGGGAAGATTGAATCATTCACCAGCAACTTACAGTAATTACTAATAGTACTAGTATGTATATATACATGTATATACCAACCCCCAAGAAAGGAAAACTCTACTGGGATATTCATGGATGACATGGGACTATCTGGGGGTTACCCTCTGCTTAACGGTTGGCCCGTTGGCCCGTTGAAATCACCGGAGGCTGCCGGAGGCTAGTCATCCCATTTCAGTGGAACAACAAAACATGAAAAATACCACATTAGATGAGCAGTAAAACATAGTAAAACCATCAAATTTCCATATTAAATCCTATTAAATCCTATTAAAATGTCATATCATGTCATATCAAGAAATGCCCCAGTTTTTGTTTATTCCCATAGCTGTTGAATATGCCTTCCTCGCAACTGCGCCTCACCAACTGTGCCAACTGTATCCTGCGTCATGCTCCTGACGCAACGGCTGTTTCTTCCATGGGAGTTTACCATGGAAAATTGTAACTAGACTTGATATGATAGATACATAATATAGATACATATAGTTGATCTAGGCTTTATATGGTTTTATGGTTACATACACTTGATGGGGGTGATATAAACCAACTGATAACTGGAGAACTGAGGCGGCATGTTGGCATGACCTTGTTGAACAAGAGATTTGAAACACGGGATTGACATAGTTATATCCATTGGATAAACAATTGGCACTTTGGGGCCTAAAAATCTGTTCATTGTATTACAAACAAATAGGGGAACCGTGAAGAAAATCAACTGAATTCAGGTCTTGTCAACCCCAAATTAGACTAACCCCTAACATGATTGATTACTTTCTTTCTCACTTTCCGGCTCAAAAGGGTACACGCCTTTGCTGCCTTTTCTTTTTCCCACTATGTATGCGACGAAATTACATAGCTGTACATTTTTTATCATTTTTTGGTCTGTGGCCGCGCACAGTGCACTGCACACTGCACCTTCTGCGCGTCACTGCGTCACTAATCAGCGCGGGGTCAAATGAACAAACCGGCATCAAAGCAAAACTCGTCTTCATAGCATAACTGCTAGTCATACTACTCATACTGGTACTCGAAAGTCCACCACATCGCTGGGTTCGGTGCAAGAAGAACTCAAGTAGGATATCTTCACGACCCAGTCTTCCACGATGATCCTGTGCCCACCTCCATGACCCACCTCGTACTCCATCTGGTAGAAACAACCTGGCTTAGCCTGCGAGACGATGTCGTCACGGTCAGTATACTTAGCTGATCGCTGGTGGGTGCTTGCCGTGCTTGTAGTCTTTGCCCCTGTAGGTCCCCCAGATGTTTTGGCGCACACGCACTTCCTTCCCACACATGAGGGTCAGAAACACTTTCGACTTCGCGTATCCAATCCCCTGGTCTCGGAAGGTTTTGGCAGAAACTTCGATGCTGTTCACGGTACCCAAAAGCTCCTTGGACCTGGCCGCAGGGCGCAGGTGAGAGCTGTCGGTTGAAATTTGGTAATCGTTGATGGTGTTATGGAGGACGATGGGGCCAGGACGCTCCTTCACCATCGTCAGGCAGCATCCTGTCTTCAGATTGTACGCACTGAGTGTCGCAGTGGGATTGTCCAAGACCGTGAGATCATAGGTCAGTTTCAAGTGCCACTCGGCAGGGTCCAAACCCAATCGCTCAAACAGCCTCTGTCTCAGATCACTCACCGTGTTCGTGTTGAGAACGTCCACATCAAAGGGATCATTTTGGAGCGAGCGAATGGACAGTGTCAGCCGCACGGCCATGGCCCAGGCAAAGGAAGACGATAAGCTCGTGCCTGTCAAACGCAAGTTGCGCAGTAGCCCACCCACAAAAAGAGATGCCAAGGTGATGGTCAACACAGCATTGAAACCGTGATTCGCAGCGATGTAGCCCTAGACCAACGCCATCAGCACCCGACCGAAAACGTTAGCCATTGCTTCTGGCGGCCTGGCGTATGATGCACGTGTCTTCACAGGTACTGTTTGAGCCGAAGGGTCACTTGAGCCAAAATGGCTACGGATGATTGATTACGGGCAAAAAAAAAAACAGTTGTCTGTTGTCTAAATCACTATGAAAATGAAGTGATTCCCACGAAAATTTCACTGGTGTTTGAGCGTCAAGTCCTGGCATGATCAAGCCCATGGTCACAAATTGGGACATGGTTTGACCCCATTGGTGCCATGTGAAACTGATGCCAGGCCAGGTGGTTCGGGTGCCCCCACGCGCGAAAGGTTGGCTTGGGCGTGAGGGGCACCTCTGTGACCTACGGATCGGTTTTTTCAACGGAACCACAGTCGTGGCGCAGTGGGTGGTGACATGAAATCCGGTGTCAACTCCAGATCCTGTAGAAAAGAAACAGTTGAACCACACTGTTTTTTTGGGGGGTAGAGATGGTAGAGTGAGCTCAAATACACCATATTCAAACTATTGGATGTTGCACTTCAAGATTGGTGCCCGCTGGGAGGATGTGTCTCGTAATGGTGAGGATGGAACAAGTAAGCAATACACGGGTTTGTCTGAAAATACGACGGTACAAATGGTACAATGGCTATGTAAGGTTATGCCGCGATGCCCAATTCTCAAAATGAGAAGTCGGTTTACCCTCCTGCAATCAAACATGGCAATGGAAAAAACACCATTTGCAGATGATTTTCCCACTAAAGCCTCTATTGATAGAGGATGTCCAATTGCCACCTTGGATTAGCAGAGGATAAACTGTCAATTTTTCAATGGACACATTGGACATGTCATAGGTCATCCAACCTGAGCTACTCGGGTTTTTTTCGATCTAAAAGGCCCCAGTGGGCGCTATGAGATGGATCGAAAACTCCATGCGTGCATTGTGTGTGTATAACACATATGCATATACACATGCTTCTTTATTGCTATCTATCTATGTCTAAAAAGCTGTAAACCACATGCAATTTCCGTTCCATAATGATTAAGCACAAGCTATAAATAATTGGATTTTCATGATTTATAACGATTTTATAAGTATGAATCAACCTGCTAGTACCATACATTTTACATCTAACAAATCATCAACGATAATGGCAAATGGATGCAAATGGCACCTCCACCTCATCATCCTGGCATTGCCAAAATGGCGAATTGACAGTGGGGCATGCCGACTGGGCGCAGGTTGTGACGTTTTACCTAGGGATCATGATCATCATCATGCATTGAACATATGATATATGATATATGATATATGATATATGATATGTAAATTCAATACATGTATATATAATTTTTATATGTATATATTACATGTGTATGTATATATATACCTCTCTCTCTCTCTCTCTCTTCGTTTTGTTTATTGTCGCAATTTAAGTCGGGTATGCCCTAGTCCCTCGTCTTGGATAAACCCAAATTTGAGAATTCCTTTCATAACTTTCAGTCCTTGGAATCGGTGAAGCTTATTGACATGGGCATCCGGTGGGTATCCGTGAATCCCTATGGATTGATGACCATCCCCCGTGGTCAATTGAACCAAAGGCCCGAGTACCACATTGACGACAGTTGATCCATTTGTAATAGATTGTCCAAGAAGAAAACACACATCTTGACACGGTGATCTGAGGAAGACTCTGATGTACCTGTGCCAGTTTGAAGGAGAATCACTAATGCACCGAACCAATCAAAATAACTAGGGCTAGGGCGGCTAAGGTGCTTCTCAAAAATTAGGACCTCGCTAATAGCTAACCGGAAAAAAAACATTCCAAACATGTCCAACCATTTGTTAAAGCATGCTAAAACTATCCAAAATTAAAATTGTTGAACACTCTTGACGGATTCTTGTGATCCAACATGGGAGCCCTTCACCATGCCGAAAGTCCTGCTCGTTTCGGCTGGCGAACCGTTGAAGTTTACCCATTCTGTGCTTCATGCAACCGGTGCAATCACCTCAACTCAGCGTATGGATCAACATGTTAAAGCCCAAACAATCGATGTGGGTCATTTTGTCGATGGCTTTAGTGTCACATAAGAAATATATATTATACATATATATATATCATATATGTATATGTATATATATATACGAGTCGCCGTCAAAACTATAGGTTAAATTTAATGCCATACCCAAATGAGGTTATATATCAAGGTTGTGCAACCTCGGAAGGGCCAAGGCGAACCAAAAACTAAATTAGTAGTACAACAATTTTGTCGGTTACTCATATTATACATATAAATGTATGTATGTACGCAAGTATGTATGTATGTATGTACGTACATATGTGTTTATGTATGTACGTATGTACGTATGTACGTATGTATGTATGTATGCATGTATGCATGTGCAGTACGTCTGCATATTTGTACGTAAGTACGTACGTATGTATGCATGTACGTACGTATGATTATGTATATATGTACGAACGTATGTACGTATGTATGTACGTACGTATGTATGTACGTATGTATGTACCTCTGTATGTATGTACGTATGTATGTATGCACATATGTATGTATGTACGTACGTATTGCTTGTATGTATGTATGTGTGTATGTATGTATGTATGTGTGTATGTATGTATTTATATATATATATGTATGTATGTATGTACATATGTAATTACGTATGTAAAGTCTGTATGTACGTATGCATGTATGTATGTACGTACGTATGTACGTATGTATGTATGCATGTATGTCGAAATGTATGTTTGCGCATATGTATGTAGGTGCATATGTAGGTGTGTATGTACGTATGTTTGTATGTATGTATGTACGTACGTATGTAAGTATGTATGTACGTATGAACGTATGTATGCACGTACGTATGTACATATGCATGTTTATGATGTTTATTAATCATCCGAATTTTAGGGTCGCCTATCTCAGGTTTTTCCCAAGCATTGGTGTTTTACCTGCAGCACCGGGAATAACCCATTTGTCTGCAAATGGAACAGCCCAAAATCCAGTGGTTTATCATCATGATCCATAGTACAATGGTTATTTGAGGCGATACCCTATTTTCAGACAACAACACATCATGATCATCATCTTCATCACCACCACCATCATCATCATCACCATCACCATCACCAACATCACCATCAACAACATCCATCATCCACCATCCACCATCAAAATCATCATCACCATCATCAACCACCATCATCATCATCATCGTCATCACCGTCATCATCATCGTCATCCACCATACATCATCCATCATCCATCACCGTCATCCTCCTCATTATCCATCATCCACCATACATCATCCATTATCCATCAACCACCAACCATCAACCATCATCCACCATCATCATCATCATCATTCATCATCCATCATTTTCATCATCACCGTCACCATCAAAATCACCATCACTATCACAATCACCATCATCATCATCATCATCATCCATCACACATCATCCATCATCCATCACCCATCATCATCATTACCATCATCATCATTACCATCATCATCATCGTCATCATCACCATCAACATCATCATCATCATCCATCACACATCATCCGTCACCCTTCGTCCATCAGATCATCATCACCAACACCATCACCATCACCATCATCATCCCCATCACCATCACCAGCACCACGACCATCACCATCACCATCATCATTACCATCACCATCATCACCATCACCATCACCATCACCATCACCATCATCATCCCCATCACCATCACCCATCATCCATCAAACATCATCCATCATCCACCATAATCATCACCATCATCATCATCATCGCCGTCACCATCACCATCATCATCACCATCCATCATCATCATTCATCATCCATCATCCATCATTGTCATCATCATCCATCATCATCATCACCATCACCATCACCATCAAAATCATCATCATCATCATCGTCATCATCATCATCATCATCATCCATCACACATCATCCATCATCCATCATCATCATCATCATCATCACCATAATCATCATCACCATCATCATCATCATCATCCATCACCCATCGTCATCGTCATCATCATCATCATCACCATCATCATCATCGTGATCATGCTGTTGGTTTGGAGTCGATCAACCAAACGGCTGGATGTGTTCGAAAGGTGTGACCTCTGGCGGGGGCATGGTCTGTATAGTAGGGGGTGAAATCACACATAACTGGGACCTTGGGGGTGGTTCATATTAGAAGGATGGGATATCTAAAATAATGGCCATTTATAGTGGATTTTCCCATTAAAAATGGTGATTTTCCATAGTTATGTTAGTTTACCAGAGGGTAATTTATGGAAATCTTCAACTCGAGACTAAACTCGTGCCAAGTCTGGCTGATCAAAGCCTTCATCCCAAATAGCCGAGCACACACCAAGCACCCTGGCCATGAAATTCAACTTCAAGCAAAGAATAGGAGTTGAACATCATTTCATGGATATTCTTTGCTTGAAGTTATTCAATATCATTTGAAATAGGAGTTGAAATCCGGATGTTTCAGGCCAACTCACTTAGCCAAAGCTAAGATTCGAGCTTTCATGAAATAGATGAGTGTTGCGCAAGCAAATCAGAAACCGTTCGCAGGCTTGCAGTGAGTAAAAGGACTGGTCCTCTAGCATCTCGTGGCGCGTGGCAGGCGTGGGACAATGTGCACTGCCAAGGGGTCGGATGTACGCCCTGGCGTCCCTTGGGTCTCCGCCTCTTTTGCGTGGCAGGCGTGGGACAATGTGCACTGCCAAGGGCTCGGATGTACGCCCTGGCGTCCCTTGGGTCTCCGCCTCTTTTGCGTGGCAGGCGTGGGACAATGTGGGCGCCAAAAATTGCCAAATAAATGGATACATATATATATATATATGTACATATAATTATATATATATATATATTATGTCAATGATATATGCCCTACAGAGTAATTGACTAATATATTGTTTCTGAATTATTATTGCTGATTCGTATTCATTGTTGTTGATTATATTGATTATTGATTATTGATGATTTCCTACTTTATATACATACACAGCACACACACATGTATATATGTATATATATATATCATATACATTCACTATTGGTACAGCAATTGATATGCCTTTTAAGGGCCCATCCTGATCCAATTTTCTAACACTCCTCCCATCAACTTCCACAGCTTGGAGCCCGACAGAAGCGCACGACCAGTGACCAGAAGATGGCCAGCACCAGAACTGAGACCAAGACTTTGCTGATCAACGCGGGGTGAACGCCCCGAATGGCTCTGGTGGGTTAGTTCAGTTATAAATGGGATACCCTCTGGTAAACTAACAGTTTGCTATTGAACATGGCCATGGAAATAGTTGATTTACCCATTATATATAAATGGTGATTTTCCATAGCTATGTTAGTTTACCAGAGGGTAATCCACTGAACGGGCACTCACTAATCAGAATTATTAGCCACTTACTTACAAAGCGGGATGAATGGCAAACTCATAAACGAGAGTGTATCTACGTCTGCGCGCGCAGAAATGTATTTACATAAATACTTGCTGTGCTTACGTCTATGTGTGCAGTAAAGATGGACTTATTTTATCTTATGTTCATTGGAAAATTGCACATAAGTATCCACGTGCAAGTACAATGAAATATACATACATACTATATATATATGATAACGCGCATGCACGTAGAAAAGGAGGAGGTGCATACAGACCCATAAGTCGATAAGACACCAAGATCATTTTCTGCTCGTCCTGATGAATCTGGACCAGCACATTGTGTCTGAAACGATGAGGAATCTGGATCATGAGCTCAGAAAAACATCCACTGGTCCTGGGAAAACTTAGGGACCCTGCAACAAACTAGATGTTTATAATCATTTACAGCACATGTCATTACATCATTGTATCATCTACAAACATTTCTTAACCCCGGATTACTAAACCATGGTTTACTAATTAGTGGGGTACCCCCAAAAAAAAGCGATAATGTAATACTTAACTTATGTATATCATTGTGATTCATTATATATCCCCATCAGGGCAAAAAATGATCAGGGCAAAAGAGTAGTAGGCATACTAAGGGATTTAACTAGCCACCCAGGGTTTCCGCAGTTCACAACAAAAGTCTCAGAACCTGTCCCTATTGGATGCCAATCTCTAAGCCGACACCAAGGCACGAAGTGCCACCACACCAGCCGCAATGATGAAGCTTAAGAGGTCTGGTGGCGTGTAAAACTTCCTGAGAGCCATGCAGGGGAGAAAACATAAACATAAAAAAAAAAAATCTCCACATCTTGAGACAAGCTCTGACTATATCGCAGCACTTGCTTTGGTGGGGATGGTTATGCTTCCTTTTTGCCATGAGTATTGCAATGCATATCTCTGGGAACAGCTACATCTACATGATTTCGGAAGAGCGGCATGGCTTTCAAAAAGAATAGAAATGTTGCCCACAGCGTGCAACCATATGTTGGTTGGAATAAGTGACTCCGAAAACGGGCGGAGTTGTCCCTGAAATGCGTGCATGCATCTGATATCATGCTTTCAAATCATATCATGGATGAATCAAGGATCTGCGCATTATACGTGAGGGTGCTACGCAATGACCGCGCCACCCCAGCATGTGTTTTTTCCCCAAAAAATGCCAAGGTGGGTCTCAAACGGGTTTTGAGAAATCAACCAAAGATTTTCCAAACATGTTCCGCCCTGTGATGATTCAGAAGTCGGATAATAATTTGAGTGTTGGAAAGCCTCTCAGTCAATCCATTCGGTTTCGTTGGGGATTCCCAGGGTGGATTGTGATCCCAAACATATAGGGTACCCTCTGATAAACCAACAGTTTGCTATTGAAAATGGCCCATTTATAGTTAATTTACCTATTAAAGATGGTGATGTTCCATAGCTATGTTAGTTTACCAGAGGGTAGTATGATCCCCGAACAAAGAACTAATGATCAACCAACACTTCTGTCTGGCAGTCGCAGCCACTGTTCATTTTGGGATGTCTCCGCTGCCAGTCAAGCAGCTCTCTACACTTTCTCTGGTGTATGAAGTCTGGCTTCTAAAATTATATGCCTACAGTGATACATGGCAATCCGATATCCCAATTCTAGTGAGGTCCTTATCTACAGTTGCAAGTCCAAACTAATCACTAAAATCGAATGAATCATAATAATCAATACTAGAAATCACGTCATAAATCATATTTAACTTTACGCTAGAGTCAATACTGTATAAATGTATAAATAGTAAATCTTTCTAGAATCAATACTAGAATCAATATGCAATAAAAGGTTCTTGAAAGCTACTATAGATACTAGAATCAATACTCAATACTAGAACACAAAGAATACTATAAAATACTAGAAAACTAGAACCAATACTATAAATCGTTTTGGGATGATTTTCGTATAGTTTAATTCGATAATAGTGATAGTTTAATGACTATTAATCAAATTTGGATGCCGTTGTGAACCACGGGAGTTGCAAGTTTCCAGTGGAAAAAGAACATCTATGGCATGTTCCAAAATGAATCTACTTACCATTGTTTACCGTCAATACCGTCAATGACTATATCATCCCAAACTAGAATCATTATCAACATCAATGACTATGAATCAATGACTAATAATCAATATCATATCACTATATTGATAAGAACCACTACTATAGAATATATATCAAATAACATTATGATATCAATGACTATATCAATAACTATGAATCAATATTATCAACATCACCAGTTCACCAAAATTTCAAAACCAAGGCGCAGGTCCGCAGCCTTGGCCGGATCAAAGTCATCGATCCTGGACAGAGCTCCGCCAGGGTGAAGCGGTTGTGGTCTGAAACCGACAAAGGATCATAGTTTATGCTAGTTATAGATGTAGTTTTAGTTATAGTTGTTTGTTATATATATATATATATATATTTCTAGTTAATAGATATAGTTATATAGTTATAGTTATAGTTTTAGTTATAGGTTTTAGTGCAGTTATAGTAAATATATGTATATAATTTAACTAGCATAATTTAACTAGATACATCGTTATCAAACTATAGTTATAGTCATAGTTACAGCTATAGTTATAGCTATAGTTCTAGTTATAGCTATACCTATAGTGATATATATATATAGTTATGGGTGTCAAAGTGATAAACTATAACTAATAGTTACACCATCTGTAGTTGTAGTTATAACAGTTGCAGTGATGGTTTGAGCATCTGCTTGTATATTGTAGTTATAGTTGACCATCTAATTATTGTAGTTATAGTTGAGCATGTAATGATTATAACAATAATGAAAACTAGAATAAGTTATGGTCACTCAAGCCATCCAATAGCTTTATAGTTATATTTATAGTAGTAGCTACTATACCATCTAACGAACTACATATTAACAAACAAAAAATGGTTATTAGTTATTACTTGCTACTGGGGTTAGCATCTGTTATTATGAGTATTATATTGTTAGATATTGTTAGTGCCAGACTTTATTAACTATTCTCACGTGTGATCCATTTGTGAATGGTATAAACGGAGGTAGATGTATAGGGATGGGCAACCCAATGGGAATGGTTTTTCAGAGCCATTTTTACACAGCGATGACTTGGGAATACTTGGTAGGTTTACTGCACTACTTGTTTCTTCGTAGTAGCACTATTTTGAGTATGAGCATTGTGATAGAAAAACAAGTAGCTTGTTTTCTATGAATATAAGATCTTAAAAACTAGTAATGAATTAATGTAATATGAATTAATAATAAATAATAACATGGAAGCCATCTTTATACGGCCGCATTTAGACGTATCTGCGGAGAATCATCTTCCAGACTGCCAAAACATGGGGATGCCATCTGCATTGCGCGCGTGTGCACTGCCAATGTTTGTCCTCTTTCAAAATTATATCTACAAACAGGATTGGTGTGGCTGCCACTAATATAATATAATCTATTTAACTTGAAAGCCGTAGATATTCGACGTGGAAAGAACCTTTACAGCAACGCCCTCTGTGCGCGTCGAGCTTTTCTGGTCAACGAGGTCGACGTCTGACATGAGTATATCATGCCCCGCCTGCTTTTCCGTGCTTCAAAGACACCGTCATAAGTGTGGCATTTGGATTTGCCCTGCACACTACATCCAACAGCTCTCCATCGGGCAAGATCTCGCGAGGCTCTTTTGAGGTCCGCAGATCCGGCTCTCAATTGCAGCACTTCAACTCCGTCCAGACCAAAGCATCTCACAATGATGTCATCATCATCTTCGTAAGAAAAGTCAGCAACACTGTACGATAGCGACCTGCAAACACCCAGGTGTATGATGTGTATGACATACCCTCATCCAAAGGTGGAAGATTGCATTGCCCAGCTTCATTCAAGCCAAAAGCAATGGCAGTGCCATCGGGGCGAAGAAGCACTGTATGCCAACTACCTGCACTTATTTGGGTGTACCTGAGACCTGGGGCCAAAGGTGGAATGTTGCACTCCTTGACTTTGTTCCATCGCGCAACAGCGACCCCATTACTTTGGAGAAGCACTCTGTGATTGGCACCTGCAAACAACCAGCAATTGCTTCCACACGCAGCACGACCATCGCTTCGGAGAAAACGGTGTGTGAATAGCCTGCGGCAACTTGGCTGTAGGTTACGCCCTTGTCCAAGGGTGGAACCTATAACTTTCATTGTCGCCGCAAGCGACGACAGAACCATCACTTCGGAGAAGCACACTATGAGCAAAGCCTGCAGCAATTTGGGTGTATCTCACACCCACATCCACAGGGGGGATGTCACATGGATTCTCTGAGTTGTCACCACAGGAAACAACTCTACTATCGAGACGAAGAAGCAGTATGTGTTGATCATCCGCAGAAATCATAGTCCTTCAAGGCAAGGACTAGCCCTGAATGCTGCAAACGATGGATAAAAGGGACCATAGCAGTTATAGCAAAGTAAGAATCCTTGAGCCACAAACTCATGCTCAAAGGCGTGACAAACACATATTAATACTACATCAGTTGTACAGCCTCCACAGTCACGCATGAGTCCGCATGAGGAGCATTTTTGACCATGAGCCCTTGTTGTTCCTGTTGTTCCCTCCGTGTTCACCATATTTTGGTGGTTACCCTCTGGTAAACATACAAAAAACTGTGGAAAATCACAATTTTTAAGGGGTAAATCCACTATAAATGGCAATTTTCAATAGCTATGTTGACATTACCAGAGGGTATATCTATTATATATCCCATTTATATCCCATTAAACTCCATTAAATCCCATTAATCAACTATAAATGGTGATTTTCCATAGGGTATATATCCCATTTGATCGTTGTTTTCTGCTGCCAAGGTGCAGGAAGAGACAATCCCAGCCATTCGACGGGCACACCGTACCGTCCCAGGCGCGTTGCCCCAAGAGCGCCAGGTTGTCGCAGAAGATCTACGCGGCACGGGGTTTTTCGAAAGCCCTGGGTGCGTGCTACACGCTATACGTTGGCAGAAAAGAAAAGTCTAAGATAACCCATAGGATCCATGTATGGTATATATGCTAACATTTGGGGTATATTGATGGTAAATGTTACCATATATACCATACATGGATCCTATGGGTAACTGGTTTTTATCTTTTTAATAAAAGTGTTACCCTCTGGTTATTTAACATAGCTACATGTCCCATGTATAGATGACTTATGATTTACCGTGAGTTGTGATTTTCCATAGCTATGTTACATGTTATATAAATTGCCAGGTGTTTTTTGTTTCCGCATATAATATATGATGTAAGCCCCAAGAAAAATGGAAAAGTGATTTGCCACTATTTTAGGAGGCTTTGGCAGTCTTATCTTTTGCGGGCGGGGTATAGATACATAGTGTGTATTTATGTGTTTATTTCTATTTACATCAATCTAAGGATTGGAGAGGAAAAAATGGCTTCCGGATGTTGCCGGTGTCTGGATTCAAGTTTGGCTGAAATCAATCCATTATCGTAATAAAGCAATGGGGTTTATTACATATTACTATAGATGGTACCAATTTGAATAGTAATCTATCACGATGTTGGAGACCCCCTTGATTGAGCTGAGCTGGTAGTCATAGTGGCCTTTGGAATTTCGATTGTGCTTAATCTTTTCTATCAATCTGTCTGTCCATCCATCCATCCGTTCATCGGTTCATCCATCCATCATCCATCTATCTTTTTTTTTTAATGCAAATCTTAATCATGCTTATCACTGTGATCATAAGTGTGTGGCTCTCTATATTGTATGTATATACATATATGACTTATCATGACTTAAAATAAGTGTACCTCTCTATACACACGTATGTATATATATATATACATGATATAATATAATATAATATGATATGATATGATATGTATGTATATATATATAGTACCCATATACACCCCATGTATAAAGCTGTCGAAAAACCAAGCTTGACCCAGGTAGACAGACACCTCAGACGTCGACTCCATGAGGTCACAACAAGGCCCAACACGACCTGGGTCCGCACCGACGGTCCGTAGGTCGTCCACAAAGAGGTGGATGATTTGGAGACTCAAAATATGGGATACCGTCTGGTTATTTAACATAGCCATGGAAAATGGCCCATTTATAGATGGTTTACCTATTAAAAATTGTGATTTTCCATAGTTATGTTAGTTTACCAGAGGGTATATGGGATAGTATGTGGGGATAATATGGGATAAATATGGGTATATGGTGAAATAATTGGGATAATATGGGATAATTGAGACTCATAATGTGGTTTATTGTTGGGGATAGTGTATGAAATAATAATATATGAGATGTTTGTAGATTTTTTACGGGATAATAAAATGGAATATTGGTATGGGATAATAAGAACTTGATACTTGCAACGGGCAGCTTTCTCTTGAGTAAATTCGATCTGGTTATCTTGAAATACTTGGTTGTCTTCAAGCCATCCCATTTCTGGTGTTTTTTTTTTGGGAAAGAAGACAAACTGCGGTTGGAGATCGACCGAAAGCTGCTGCGGCAAAGCTCCACCAAATGGCACAGAAATATAAAGAAATATGAGATGTTCCATGGTTTCAGCTGGATGATGCTGAATATTGCTGGCAAACATCGCCACTTAAGCATAAACCCATTATGATGTCATGATATGCCATAGGTTTCACGAAATTTCTCCAATCCACCGAGGGATTCGCATCGTCCAATCCATCGTCCAAGCTGCCGTTGGGGTCATTGCAGCACTTCAGCCTCTCACCCAGGTAACTGGCCTCAGATGTGCCACCATCAGCGATGACCAGGGGCAGCACAGCAGTCTTGGCGTTCCATGTCGATCCATTTCTAGGAAGTTGGAAAAAATCCCTATGTCTACTTGTTATTCACCTTTTTGTAGGTTTAATCAGTTTCATCTGTTTAGTCGATGCATTATGCTATATTTTCTACATACATATCTATATCACACAATTCACACACGCACACACACACACATATATATATATAATATATATATATATATATTATATCATATATTTTCGTGTATGTTTCTGTATCTTACCGTAGGTATAGATACCACCAGAGTCTGGTGGGAACCACCCAGCACATCGAGGGACGAAGCTGAAGCCCCCCATCTCTGTCTTGTAGGTCACCGGCAGGTGCCTCGCTGTTCCCCAAATCATGGGATTTGAGAAGGCGACCTGTGACCTGTTCGATTTCTTCTCTGATTTTTTGTCTCCAGTTATTTTGATCAAAAAGAAGATCTTAAATGGGTTATGATTTTTCTACCAGTCGGCCAGTTATGATCAAAAAAATGATCTAAATTTGAGACATTGTATTTTTTTTTACTTGGCAGACTGGGATCCTGGCCAGCCCTGCTTGGTGAAGAACCTGCCAGCATCGGTGACGATTTTAACATCTTTCAACATGTTGAGGAATTTTTTGACAGTTGACACTTCAGCCACTAAAACATCCCATTAATGTTTCAACATGTTTCTCACTAGTGACTAATGGTTTCAAGATGTTTCCACCCATTTCACACAAACTGTCACAGTTTTTCAGAAAAAATCACCCCAAGTAAGATGATAAATTCAGATTCGATACCAGTCAAACAGGGATCATGTCTCTGGCGCTGCAATGATGGGCCCTGATACTCCCAGCGTCATAGTTTTAGCTAGATCACCCCTTCAGATACCAAGGGTTTGTCTGAAAACCTACTCTAACATCCACCAAGGTCGCCACAGTTCATCATCTTGCCCATGAAAAAATTGTCATAAACTGACCATATCCAGTTTTTTTTGAACTGAATTATTGGATCAACATGGTCAAAAAAAAGGTCATCTGATTGGTGGTTTCAACCCATCTGAAAAATATTAGTCAATGGGAAGGATTATCCCATACATTATGGAAAATAAAAAATGTATAAAAATGTTCCACACCACCAACCAGTCATAAAATGTCATAAGCCCAGCATAAACCCATAGCACTCCACACATTTTTCTGCCGTCCACGCCTCAAGGTGCCTCGAGTGCTACGGACCTCTACATCCACGGCGCAGCGGGTGGTTTGCTCCGTGCAGGTGATGTTGGTGAACCTCGATGTATGCTTCCGGAGATGTTTGGGAATTATGTTTATGTCAGTAATGATGAGTTTAGTGATATTGTGTATGTCAATAGTGTTGAGTAACTATGTCAATGATATTGTTTTATCTTATGTGTCAATCTGTTTTGTTTTTTTCTTGGTTAGTCTCTAGGGACAAGAAAAAAAGCTGACTCCAGCGGCCAATCATCCCAGCGGAGCTTGAGCGCCATCGCCACCGTTATCATTAGTGGCATTAAATGTCGTGGCATGAACTGGTATGAAATGTCATTAAATGTCATTAAATGTCATTAAATGTCACTAAGTCCTAAATGTCATTGGTAATATATGGTGGTTTCTTCTGATTTGTGTTTCCACGGTTGCCATGGTCAAAACATGGTATATCGGGCTGGTCATCCATTCCATAGTGGGAATCAAAACAGAGGACTCACGACTCCAATGTGCGTACGTCATCCAATTTCTGATTGTAGTTAGCATATTCCACCAAATCCCCATTTTTTGTAATTAAATCAGGTTATACATATCCAACTATGGTTGAATAATGTTAAATCCAACTAACTTCGCTTTTTTACACATGGTTTTAGCATGTTTTAGCCCCCTACCCGATCGCCTACCCGTCGAGATCTCCAAGGAGCATCACCAAAGAACACTTGCCGACCTCCCAGCCACCAGTAGCGGTTTCCAGCGTGTAAATCAGCAAGCCGCATCTGGAAATCAGCCGCGGCTGGTGTTTTTTTTTTCCGGCGAAAATCCATGGGACATGGCTTGTACCACGGGTATTAACCATGGTTTTTGATCATGGTTTACCATGAAATCTGGCTGAATTAGATAATCCTTCGCCAAGCTGACATAAAATGAGCATGTGCTGATTTTGAGATGATTCCCCTTACATCCCCTTACTAAGCGTCATGTATGGTGACGTGGTGGTGATGGTTGGCGACTACAAATCCTGGGAATGGGATTCATCATGGTCAACTTCGAATCCCACAAGGAAAAACTCAAGTTGTGCATCCAACCAAAAGACGGGTCAAATTCGGTTTGAAAATCTAAGCTTTCTGGATCTGTGCTTCCACTGGCTGAAATCTCATGTGAGTCTCCCGTAGCTCAAGTGAAAATCCACGGACGTACGTACTTTTTAAGGATCTTTTCGGTATCCATCCGCCGAGAATTGACCGCCGAGAATCATCAGCAGCTCCGTCAAGAAAAGGCATGGCAAACAGATCCTCGTCACCGCGCTTCGGCTGATGGCTCGACGGGCCTGCGAGAGTTTGAACTTCCAGGTGGCCGGTGAGAAATCCATCCGTTGGTAACCTGAAACCACCACGCAATTCGATGCGGAAAAGTTAAGTGCTTGACTATTTTAGGAATTGACTAAACTCTATCTGAACTTGGGGACTATAACACATCGAAACCCAATGTTTTAACCATCTCAGCATAGGGGTCAATAGACATCAACATACTGTCTTCTGACCTTCATGTATACAAAGTGGGGCCCCTAGATAGCTAGTTTGGTTTATAACTCCAGTAACTATGGTTTGTGGTACTTATAACGACTATAGTTATTGGGGTTATAAACCAACCTAGCTATCTAGGGGGCCCCACATTGTAGATGTTACATGATGTTACAGGTTCAAGTTATAGCATCCCCAGGATCCCGTGGCATCCCCAAGCCATCTGAAGACTCTCAGTTGTCAATAGGCCACAAGCAAATCATTGGTTGCATCCCCAATGATTTAACTCGCAAAATTCCAATCCCAACACACACCCATTGAATGAGAGTATCTCCCCTGATTCTCCCATCAAAAAATCCACCGAAATTCACGGACGTTCACGGACGTCCTTCTGCTCCGGCTGTGCTTGCAGCGCCAGCTCCAACCTTGAAAATCGGGTGAAATGTCTGGTCCGATTGCCTCACTTTCTGGGGGATTAAGCATGATAAAAAACCATCAACCACCATCAACTATAAGACCTACAAAATCCCTATAAAATCCCTATGACCCAACCAGGTGGATGTAGAATCAACGTCCCAACTTGGTGGAGCATATTTTAGCGAAAACACGGAGGCATGGCCCTGTTTTCTGCATGGTGCTGCAACTTGAGGAATGTGTTATAAACCTGTTAAACCCTCAACACCATGTTTCAAGTCTTACCCCACAGAGGAAAAGTGTCAAATAGACAAGTGTTAGACTCTGAAGAAATGTTGAGTCCTATACCCTCTGGTAAACATACAAAAAACTATGGAAAGATCCACCATGCTATTCATGGGAAAATTCACGATTTCTATGCTGATTTTGTGATGTTCCATAGTTTTTTGTATGTTTACCATACCGGGTAGCCCCATCCAACCAACAACAACAACAACAGCAGCAGCAACAACAGCAGCAGCAACAACAGCAGCAGCAACAACAGCAGCAGCAACAACAGCAGCAGCAACAAACAACAACAAACAACAACAAACAACAACAAACAACAACAAACAACAACAAACAACAACAAACAACAACAAACAACAACAAACAACAACAAACAACAACAACAACAAACAACAACAAACAACAACAAACAACAACAAACAACAACAAACAACAACAAACAACAACAAACAACAACAAACAACAACAAACAACAACAAACAACAACAAACAACAACAAACAACAACAAACAACAACAAACAACAACAAACAACAACAAACAACAACAAACAACAACAAACAACAACAAACAACAACAAACAACAACAAACAACAACAAACAACAACAAACAACAACAACCAACAACAACAACAACAACAACAAACAACGGGAAAAGACAACTGGAATCCGTGGAACATCCTGGAACCTTTCCTAAAGGCGAGCCACAAATCCAAGACCTTGACGGCATCGGCCAGCGATAGGCCACCTGGTTGAAGGTACTTAGAACATTAGAATGGTTATATAATGTGGCCTATCAACCAGGTGAATAATGGTTATATCATTCTTATCAACCATTATCAACCATTGAACATTAGAAGATCATTGTTAAGAATGGTTATATAATGATGGTTGATAATGGTTGATAATAGTTAATAATGGTTGATGATGGCTAACAATGGTTGATAATGGTTACTCTCTGGTAAATTAACATAGGTTCCGAAAATAACCAATTTTTAGTGGAAACTAATCTTGCAACCCCTATTTTGGTAGGATTTATGTGAATTTACTGGAGGGTAATCAACATCGAAAGTCCATGAACGATTTTCTTGGCATTGATTACGTCACGTTCATTTGGTCATGTGTCAGGGGAGATCTCCAATAAACTCTTGAACACAATGTATCCAATTTGATACTGTATCAGAGGTTGTGATTCTGGAGACGCAAGTCAGCTCATGACTCATATCAATACAACCGTGGGACAGCTCACTGAAAATCAGTCGAATGTCGAATGTCAACAGTCGTGGGCCATAGGACTGACTATACCAGTGCTGATGATTGCATGTTAGCTGTGCTTCGTTGCTGTAGCATGGTTTAGATAGCAACAGCCAGTTCCATGATCTTCACAAGTTGCAAATGTCAAGTAAACAAAAAGGACTGAAACCAGCCACCAGTCAAAGACTGGAAGATCTTTGGAGGTATTAAAATCCTTTCGAAACCTGTATGAAGCGTGAAAGGTGAAGGATGGTGATCGGAATGTCCCGAAAGTGGAAACAGATCTCCGAAAGGACTATCATAGGGCCACCCACCAAACCCAACGCTTCGTCACAGTGGGCTTCTACTTCGTCAACCTCAAAAACTTGTGAAGGTATTGCAGGTATTGTAGCCGGCAAACATGTCACCGGCAGCTGTGGTTCATCCAAAACAACCAGCTTTTGGAGTACCATCCCAACATATCTCAACTGATCAAAATGTCACAAACATAGGGGTATGACTCACATGAGGCTTCATGTTCGGCCCTGTCTTTGGAGAGGCCGGGATCATCATCCCATGGACCAGGCCGCAGTTCTTAACCACCAGCCACTGGCTCCAGTAACCCATAGTAAGTCCCAAATATACCCTCTGGTTATGACTAACATAGCCATGGAAGCCATGACCCTAATCGAAATAGATGGTTTACCGGTTTACCGTTCTTAAAAATGAAAGGATCTTTCCATGGCTATTCCTGTGAATGTCATAACCAGATGGTAGAAAAGTTCTGAAACTTGTTGGACACCGTTCAAATGATGTTCATCCCCTGTGGTGCCAAGCCCATCAGCCCGGCCCGGCCCGGCTGCCCAGCGGCCGTGTCTCAAGGCTTCAAACTTGTTGGGCGCGATGGACAGTGCCTCAATGAGCCTCAGCACCCGGTGAAACACGGTGAAAGACCTGTTTCAAGTGGCCGGGAAATGTTATGGAAATCGCTGGTGCCAAAGTTCATAAGTTATAGGAAATAAATTCATACATATTCATACCAATTTGTAGATTATTAATGAATCTTACAGTAATGATTCTTATATGATTCTTATATGATTCTTATATATAAATCACGTGTCAAACTGCTTCCATAAAGCAGGAAGCTCCTCTCCTGCTCGTTTTCTTCTTCACTTATTTCACTTGGCAGCCCACCAAACCCTGCGGTGATTGATTTGGCCAAAACGATGGATTTTGACTCGAAGAAAGTGGACCGAAACCACCTGAAACCCCTGCAGCCAAGGCAGCGCATGACCTTGAGCTGTGCGTGGTACTCTCAACACCTGCTACCGCTGACCCCTGCTATTGTCAGTCTCATGGTTAAGAGAGATTACTTTGATGTTTTTTGATGAGTCAAACTGATTTTACGTTGATTTCACTCATCATTTGCATTCAAATATACAAACATTGTATGACATGTCTCATGATCTCATGGTTAAATGATAGTATCATTCAATGCACGTTCTTGACTGCGAAAACCCGCCTGACCATGGTTGGACGAAATAGTCATCTTTACCACATAATTTGATGGATAAGCATTATTTTCCCTGTTCAAAAGATATGATGATCATCAAAAATAGTCATATCTTCATAATATATATGTGAAACATATTATATATGTTCACATATTTTCACATATATGTTCCCTATGAATACTGGAGCTTCCCACTTGAAATAGCCAACATCTTCATAGATTTTCATAGCAAAAATTCTCCCTGCTGAGCCTCGCGGATGTGGGGATGGGGGCCCAGCAGCTGCAACAACTCCACTTTGGCGTCTTCCTCGGTGCATTTTGGTGCCACGAAGGATGGCAAAAATGCTGGGAAAATCCATAGAACATACGAGAAAATCTTTCCCACTGGAATTGGGTGGATGACATCCAGATTTCTGGGATCCAACTAGATTTCTAGATCCCCTTTTATGGGTGGATTCTACGGACGATGGTTGATTGATGTTGATTGTGTGTGGCGAAATGAACATAATGAACATCCACACAGTAATTGCTGGAAACAAAGATTTATTTGAAAATTGGTGCCAGTGTCCTCAATGGGATCCTTGTCATTGGGTTACAGCTATCACGTTTGAAACACACAGCTGACATCAGCTGACAATGACCAAATGTTTTCCCTCTATCACTTCGATTTGGACGACCATCGCATGGATCCGAATCCCCTACATCGCATTGGATACTTCATCTACCTGTTTTCCGCAGCCATGTTTGGTTGGGGATACCCGGATACCCTCTGGTAATCGAACATAGTTAATTATAGCATATCATGGCAAATCATCATGCAACAATGCAACTGGTGAATCTATGTGAATCTACCTGGATAATTAAACTTTAAGTCTCTTTGCCATCGTCTACATCGCCTTCCATTGCCTTTATCTACAAGGTGGGCCCCCCCAGGAATGCTTGTTGGATTATCAACTCCGTAAAAAGAACACGTCGATGCCGAAGTAAAGAAGGATTGTATACTTTACTAGTAGGTCCTAACTTTATAATAAGTTCTAGTTTTAGTAACCATCTCATGAATACATCCACGAGAAAGCTAGAGGTTAACATATACAAAAACCTCATCTGCAGATGATTTGCCCCAAAAACCTTCGCCATCCTTCCCCCATCCTCCCAGCATCGACGCCCCCAGGTGACGCCGAAGGTACCGGGGCCTGATCCTCCTCGATCTCCTCCTCGCTCTTCACTTGCAACACCTCGCTCTGTCGGATGGTGATTCTGGGCCTCAGCAATGATCAGCTGATGGTGATGGTGAACCACAAGCAGAACATAGGACCACTGGATATATGAAAATATATGATATGCATTGCTATATGGATTGCTATGGAATGGTGGTTATCAAAAAAAAACGGTTGTAATTGGATGAAATAGCTGGAAACTTGTTAGTTACCTCGTTCTTTGCATTGGACAAACATCGTTCTGGCGAGCATCCTTCGTGGCATGATTAGTTCGGGAAAACCTGGAAGCCACTGGAAGCCGAAGAGCTGATCGAGCTTTTGTACACCATCCTATAAGACTCCTAATCATCTAGTGAAAATGGCCATTTATTAATGGATTTACCCATTAAAAATCTCACTGTTAGTGATGATAAATGATGAATCACTCAATGTGAAGGAGCAGCATGGCTTTTCACAGTCTCCCGGACTGCGCGTTCGCCATGGAAATCACTCATTTTGTACCATCTGGTTATTTAACATAGCCATGGGAAATGGCCCATTTATAGAGGTCTACCTATTAAAAATGGTGATTTTCCATGGCTATGTTAAATAACCAGAGGGTAGATGATTCATCCATGGATTCTCCTCTTAAAGTCTCCATGTTGCAGTGGCCCCCCTTTCCACGTTGGATTACCGGAGGGTATCACGATTGATTTCTGTCAATCTGTGCGATGACTAGTCAGTCCACTTTCTGACACTTCCATGAAAAAACCCTTGGTGCCCCATGTGTTAGCACGGTATCTTTTGTATCTGTTTGATCTAGTATTGAAGAAATCAGGACATCCTAAAAATCTGGAGAAAAAAAAGTAAAAGTACAATCCTGCTAGAATAAATAGTGGTACATGGATGTAATTACATGGTAAATTTGGTCAATTGAACCTGGTCAACCTCTTTGAGGCTTTTTTTTCTCCGCTGTTTCATCCAACAGCACTGGGATCTCCCGACTTGCTCATTGCCACGGTCTCAGCGCCATGCCGCGATGGTCTACCCCCCGCGCCCGGCGCGACGTCCGGGTTTTTCGAGGGCCGCCGAGCTGGGTGGGCGGCCCTTAGGGCCGCAGAGAGAAAGCAGAAGTCGAACTGCTGCGGAGTCTGGTATTTACATGTACATGTATTTACAACGATGATCTATAGTGTATGTAAAAACTGTTGGTATCGCATGGTATAGAATGCATTTACATACATATGGTGTAATAATATGTAATATGACTATAGTCTCTAGTGACACTCACACTTTTTCAGTTGCTCAATCATTTCACAAGTGGAACCACAGACGAGTTAAGCTCTGCATCTTTTGGGGCTCAGGTCGTATTTTCAAAATTTTTCAAAGGTGCCTTGGGCCGCAAAACCCGGGGCCGGCTTGGTACTGGCTGGGAAATCTCCTGATGAGGATCATGGAGGTTGTGGGTTGGAACATCATCTACCCTCTGGTAAACATACAAAAAACACCAAAAAACTATTGAAAATTGCCCTTTTAGTTCGTTGATTGTTCCATTAAAAATGGTGATTTTCCATAGTTATGTTAGTTTACCAGAGGGTATGATCTTCCATTGCCATGTTTGATTGCAGGAGGCTAATGGTCTAATTGTTTATTCAGATCTCAGCCCCCAAATCCAACTTCGCGGCTTGGGCTGGTCCCTGAATCGGGCTTTGTCAACAAGTTGGGGGAGCTCCGGTTTCAAGTCTTATGATTATGGGCTAGGCCTCAGGAACTCGGCCCATCTTGGGCCCCCTAAAGAACAAATGTGATCAAAACAAAGGATGTATAATTCTGTATAATAATTAGATCCAGTAGCGGATCACCTCAGATCCTACAACCTATTGGCAAGATTGCTAACATGTTCAAACCCCATCCAGAAATCTCCGGAAGGCCATTGAGCCCCCAGCTTGCATCTGCCGCCTGGGAAGTGTGGAAATGGATGTGCTTGGCTCTCTCCCCAGTCAGCTGGTTTTGGCTGATTTCATTGCAAGTTGAAGCCACTCGTTCGACTGGTCCACTCTTTGCCATGGGGGTATGGCTCAAATTTTCAGGCCGTTTGGGGGCCGCAGACGTTGGTCATGTTTAGATTGCTTCGTAAAAAGTGAGCTATGTGGGAAACAAAAAATGTCATAAACCTATCATTTGGGGACGATCGTTACCACCCATTTCTAGTGATTTTGGGGATGATCCATCTCTAGGGCCGCGGGACTGGAGTCGGCGTGCACGATGCCGTGGCCCCTGCGTGGGCGATCTTGGAATGGAAGGTTTCCTGGGGAAGTGGAACCGTCTCCAGCCAAGTGCGTTGCATTACCCCTCTGGTAAACATATAAAAAATCTATTCAAAATCACCACTTTTAATAGGTAAATCAAGTATAACTGGGACACGGTTTCCATAGGCCATAGCTATGTTAAATTAATTGCCAGAGGGTAAACATCCACAGAAGGGGGCGGACTAGGAATTTCATGCAGAAAACTGTTCATGGGTTTTTATCCAGCAATAGCACTTTCCGAACCACGTGGTAAATTGATTGCTACTAGGCTACATGTTGGTTGAAGGGCTACATTCCATAAGTATAATATATACATATAATTAAATATAAAATATATATATATACTCAAAATTATTAAAGAGATAAAAAAAAATAATCCCCACAAAAAACGTAGTCTTAAGGATCAACCAGTTTCCGGTTTCACACTCCTTTTCTGCTGGATCACCTCGGCTCCGATCTCCTCCAGCGTTCAACGAATGGAGATCTGCATTGAATGTCGCCAGGTGCTAAAATGAATCCATATCATTTGGTCCAAACATGAGCTACCCTCTGGTAATTTAACATAGCTATTGAAAATGACCATTTATAATGAGTTTTCCCATTAAAAATGGTGATTTTCCATTGCTATGTTAGTTTACCAGAGGGTAGGTCCCAACATGTAATTGGCTGATCATCATTTTTTCCGTAAAAATACCGCAATGAAGTGAGATATTACAGTAATATTTATCCGATTCCAAGACCAACTCATCTAATGATGTCTAATAACTCATCTAATGATGTCTAATGCAGCTAGCCCCAAAATTTTGGGGCACCTTTTGGATATAATACGAGGTTGCAGTATCATCGCAACAAGAGCTGCTTCAGTAAACACTAAATAATCGATACCAATACTTCTTGGATCAAACTCATGTAACACCCGTCTTACCATTTCTTACCAACAAAATCTTGTTTGTGTGTGTATATTATATGAATATTTAAAAAATAAAAATATAAAATAAATGTGTATATAATTAATATAAACATACAGAAATTTAAAAAAAAAAATGCAAATAAATAAAAAATAAATAAACAAATAAGTAAATAATGAAATACATAAATGAAAAAACAGCTGAATAAATAAATAAACATATCTAAAAAAATGAATCAATGAATGAGTGGATGACTGAATGACTGAATGACAGAATGGCTGACTGACTGACTGACTGACTGACTGATTGACTGAATGAATGAATGAATGACTGAATGACTGACTGACTGACTGGTTGAATGAATGAATGAATGTATGTATGTATAGATATATATATATAATAATAATAGAAGCACATAATAAATAAATAAATATATTTACATAATATATATATATATATATGTATTTATAATATTATCTTTGTTCGCGATTAAAACATTAAACTATACCCGTCGCATTCCATTAACTACCTGGTGGAGCCACACTTCCTCCCCTCATCCCCCGGACCACCTCAAGCGCTGCAGCACCTGCTGCAGCTCTGGCGGCATCGGCGCTCGGGCCTCGAAGCGGCGGCCGGAGGCGTCCAGCAGCGAGGAGCGATGGCAGTGGAGGAAGAGACGAGGGCACCAGGACACCTTCCAACCTGCCGTGGCGTGGCACCCGTGGCGCATGGTGCCGGTGCCGGATGGGGCTGGGGGATGGGGCTGGGGGATGGCTGAAGATGCTGGATGGGCCAGAAATTGACCGAAGACGTGCAATATTCAAGATGATTTCCAGATGGTTTGAAGGAAAATTTGATGTTTGAGCGGAAACGCGCCCACCGATCCACCGCAGACGAAAAACAGCTGCCAAAACTACATGCTCGACAACAAAATCATCCATGGCAAATCACATCCCATATTCTTCCGCCCCATCCCCGCATCTCCCATCCAACATCTGACCTCCATAGATGCAATCTCCCACAATGGGCCACCCGATGCCCGCCAGGTGTGCGCGAATCTGATGCGTGCGCCCGGTCCGTGGGGCACAGTCCAGCAGCATGGCTGAGCCGCTGGTGCCGCTGGTGCTCCAGCTGTCCAAAACGCGGTACTCGGTGCTGGCCTGCGACGATTGCGACGTGCCAAGGTCCGCATCAACTGAGTTTTGCCCCCGGAAGGTTCTTGAAATTTGAACCCTAAAAATTCCTTCGAACATGAAGGGGGCAATTGAAATCACGGCGCTTTTCTTAACATGTAATTACATCAAAAGAAGCCTTGAAGGGCGTTTCGCGGAGAGAGTTTTCTCAGGGAAGTGGTACCGCACAATACCTGTAACACCTCATGATTCGGCCAGAATCCCAGCCTGTCACGGTCAATGCACCATACCCCCAACTAGAATTAGGTATGTTTATACATGTTTATACCAACATATACCAACCATAAGCAAGTCGCTTAAGCGAAAGCGCCCACTCCGACCCACTCCGCGCCTCCTTCCCGTTGCGCGACCATTGCGTGTGCATGACCTGCAAGCGCGGCGATAATGAGACCCCCTCCTCCGGACTGCTCTTAGAACATGGAACCCTGGTTTTGTGATGTTTTGTTGGGGAGCTGGAAGAAGATTTTCTATGATTTTCTGAAATGTTTTGCACATCTTGACGTGGCTGGTGTATGGCAGATACTGGCAGATGCTGTTTCATCATGGTTTCATGTCCAAGTCAAAGCCGCCATATGGCAACTTGCTGCCGGGCAACTGAAGATGCACCGTTGCCCGTGGGCATGCTTGTCAACGGTGCTGCCTTAGATAGCCGCCCCATGCCGCCGAAAGTGAGGAGGCTGCCAGGCTTGGAGCTCCAATGAATGGATGGTCCATTTCTTTTTGTGCTATGTAAGTATGTGTGTGTGCGCATAATAGTTCAAAAACCTAGTCATGCAATTGGGGTGTTTCCAAATATGAACACTTTAGAAACGGCATGAATACGAACAATGAAAATGGATTACTGTACAACTCTCAAGCAGTATGTTGAAGGTCCCAGCGATGTGTTATCATTGATTACCTATTATCAGTTGTTGTTAATTATCACCTGTTACCATTATTTTATTTGATTCTCATTCATTGTCATTGCCATTGACTATCAATTCTCGTCATATATGTAATTAATTGGCTTAATTACTAATCTTACGCGCTGACACCATCGTTTGCCCAAGAATTTAAAGGGTAGCCCGGAATACTCACGGAAACACTAAGAGATGCTACAATAAATTAATTATGAGATTACCATCTTCCCCATGACTCCTAAAAGATACATATCATTACCATTTAGGTAGGGTGGGGTTGGGGAGGTATCCTGATTGTTCATCATCATTACATGCCAGATTCTTCCCGGTCCGGGCAAACGATGGCGTTTGACCGTAATCTTACTATCATTATTTGTTCATTTCCTCACAGCCCAGCCGATGTCATTGGCATGTGGCCACCATCACCATCACCATCCGCCGAGGCTCAATCAACCCTTCAGCACCGACACCCAGCACCTCAGCACCAGCAGCAACCAAGGCCCAGTAGCGCTTCGTGACCCGCCGCGCTGCGTATTGCAACTGCAACCAGCTGGTGACTCCTGGACCGAGCAGGACACCGGAGCATTGGAGCATGCAATCAGATGTTGTCAAACGGGGTTCGAGATGGAGCAGTTTGTGACCAAATGGTTATAATTATTAATGTTATATATATAGTGTTATATATGGGTACTCATTGTTGAAGAATCAACTCACTCAAGACTAATTGGCTCGGCTATTCACCGCGTTTCCGGTGACCATGACTTCAACTGATTTGAGGCCTCTCCTGAGCCCTCGGGCGCCATGGCGATCGGCAGAACACCGGAAGTTTGGGCATCCAATCTGGACAGCCGCCTGGCCATGGCAGGGCTGTTTGGCGGGTTGAGGAACTAGAAACATCAAATATGGTTAGGGCCCCAACAGATCCAACAGCCCCCCAAAAAAACGGTGCATCCTCTTGAAACATCTTGAAACTATGACGTACACAAACTAGTACACTCCTGAAGTTCTCAGGCAAAGCCCATTGGTTGAAAACCGGCGCTTCCCTCGTGTCACAGCCCACGCCCTTTGCACATTCCCGCCCATTTGACCCAGGCGATGTCTGCCTGATGGACCCATCATAGCCCCTCTCTTGAAGCTTCCTGCGGGCACAGCTTCACCAACCATTTTTTATCAACAGGGTACTGTATGGTCATTTACTAATGCTCCAGTGAAGAATGAATAAACACGATGTTTCTCACTCTCAAGGTGTAAAAAGAACTTACCTAAAACATTTTTCGGATAACTGGATTTTACTCGGTATGATTCAGCCAACTCATGAATCTCCAACCCATGCATGCCACTTAAAATCACTGGAAATCCCGTTGAGGAGTGCACGTTCTGGGTGCTTCAATCTTCATTAATGTTGCTGGTGAAATCCGCATGTTTCTTGGTGAAATCACGAGAAAATCATGAAAAATCCACAACATTTACCCATGCAGTTGTTGGCTGAAAATTCCCAGGGCAGTTTCCGCCAGTTTCCGGCCTTGCCACCTGCGCCAGCAGCGCCTCACTGGTCTTTCCCGCCGCTTTCTCCACAGCCAGGATGCCACTGGCGGAGGTCAAACAGTGGAGGCCTTACCAAATTCCCCAAAAACGGCGCGTTTTGTGACAGGAAATTTCCATGGTTTTACAGGGCTGCCAGGGATGAAGCGAAGTTGGCTGTTTTGAGATGTTTCGGCTCTGATTTTTTGAGGAACAACTTGGGATTTCAGAGGTTGATCAAGTTTCTTTGTTAGTTTTTGAATTACAAACCCTCCAACAAATTGGGCATCGATGGGCTGAGCCAATCCCGGGTTGTTTTTTTGAGCTTCAAGTGGTCAACAGGGGAAGTGGTACTTTGGAGTAGCAACAAGAAACACACCAGCAAGAACAAACCGTTTTTTCAGCAGCAAAAGGTTGGCTCATCAAATCAAGCAACATCCCCGCCAAGAAAAACATTGAAAAATAATAATATGATATGCATACATAGACGTTCCGCGGCTATGGCCGATCGTTATCGTATAAACATGTTAATTAAATAATGTCAACCCTGGATTCATAAACATCATAAACCCCAAACGGCTGTTTAATGAGGGGTCACCATCATCATATTATGACGATTTGGAGGGCACCCCCACTTCATAAACCATTGGTTATGAATCTGGGGCCGACATCATATAGTAATTTATAATAAATATATCTTGTGTATTCTTATCCCATAGGATCCATGTATGCTATATATGGTAACATTTACCATCAATATACCCCCAATGTTAGCATATATACCATACATGGATCCTATGGGTATGTTAAATGCACGATGTTTACATTGACATCTAAATATCATCTTCCATACACTGCCCACTGCGGCCTTGCAAATCCTCCAGTGGCACCGCCGGAGGCGGTTGCGGCACCCAGGACCGACGCAGGTGAGTAGTGAGCTCGGCCTGTTGGAATTGGGGAATTACCTCTCAATTAATAGTTAATAATGACTGGTTCTGTGCAGAATCATCTAGATTCTTTATTTTATTATTATTGTTGTTGTTATTATTATTTTTATTATATACATTAACAGTATATATCTCAATATATCTCATCTATATTATATATTATCAATTATTACTATTAATTATTACTATTATTATTATTAATCTCATCTATATTATCAATTAAATTATTATCACATATTATCACTGTATATCACTGTATATCACTGTCTACTGGTTCTATATCATTCGAGAGCTACGACGAGCTCAGCTTGAAAGTCGATCATGTTGGGCCGAAGGTTACACCAACTCTGAGGGTTCAAAGACGCGATTCGCCGGCACGACATCACCCAAATTCTTCCCACGGCAGTGTTCAGTGTTCCCTCCAAACAAATAAATCTCATTCAATCTCCATGGTTCAATCAAAGTTTCCCAAGAACCATATCTTTCCATCATTTTCCATGATTTTCCTCCCCCATCACCACTTGGACGGGCCATGGAGTTACTGAACGTCGTGTGCCCCGAAGGTGCCCCGAAGGTGCCTGGCCCCGCGGCATGACGCCCACGATGGCACCCCACATGATGCCGTTGGGCGGTTGCCGCTGCTCGGAAAGGAAACTCGCCAGAGCCAGGGCGTGGGACCAACGCTGACAGCGCGCGCAGGCGTTGATGCTGGCGCTGTAGCTGTAGAAATCCTGGGCTTTCCAAGGGGAAAACAGCAGATATGGGGGGAATATAGGAAAATGATGGAACATGAATGCATATGATCAGAATTGATCAGAATCATTTGGATGATGTTGATGATATTGAACGTTTTGCTGCCAGAACTGGGGGGTTCACCAACAAATGCAAGGTTTTCCTGCCCCCTTTGGCATATCGCACCAAAAAATAGGCGCACATGGCACATAGGAGAGAAAACATTTGCAGGTGGACGTTGCTAAAGCAAAAAAACGATTAATTTCTGCTTCAACCACTTGTGAAGCTGGGTACCCCGTGAGGTGCTGAAGATGCCAAGGCACTGGCGGCTTCTTCAGCAGCCTGAGGGCATGTTGCCACTGCAAGGCGTTGGCGCAGGCATTCACGGCTGAGCTGATACCTTGGGGCAAAGGTCCAGCCAATATAATATAACCAATAACAATTGAACAAATGAGAAATCATCCACAGTTCCTCCGCAGTTTCTCATCTACCCGTCAAGCGCATGTGAATCATTTAGTTTATGAACAGCAGGACTTGGTAGAGCATTGTCCAAGGGACAAATGGTGTCCGGCATCACGGCCGCCTTGCAACCACGGCATCAAAATGCATCAAGGGAAGTTCCAAATGAACACACCAAGGTCGGCAGGGAGCATTGCTGGCATGATGGCCAAGTGGCCCAGTCGGAATGGTTAGATTATCTACAGTACCCCTGGCCAATGGATCATGAAACTTAAATGGTCACGAAAATCACTAGAGTACCAGCGCTTTTTGTCACCCAATTTTGTGCATCAACAATGGGTGACGAAATGTTTGCGCATTGTAACTGAAATATGCTGAAATCAAAATCAAAAGGAATAACACTTAGGACCTCAAGTCCGTTCACAATCCCCGAAATCGTGCCCCAGATTTTGATGCTAACCCGATATACCCAACCAAACTTTTGGCTCCCCGGCCTTTGTGGATCACATAGGAAATATCAACAATATTCAACAATATCAACAATTCTGGTATGAGTGTTAGACATTTCGCACCCCTTTTAACAGGAAGTCACCCGATTGCAAGGCACAAAGTGGAAAAAAAGTCGCCCCGCGAAGTCCAGAAGTCACCCCCGCATAAACAAATCACCACGGCACAACGTCGCTGACAAACTTGATCATTTTTTCCTATGGGTCTGAAATCTTGTCGTGCCTCTGCGTTCTGTCAAACATCTGGTCTAAAACAGTGGTGTTTTTTGATCAATCGGCTGGTGGCACAACGGATTGGACAATCAAACATCTTGGAGTTCCTGAACTATCTTTTGGTGCAAAATTTCAATGTGTTGGATACACCAGCCTAGGTCACCTCGAAGCCACCTGGATTTTTTTGCAAAATCCAATGGATATCATATGACCGTATTGAAAAGCCAATGAAAATCCAGCAAAACCTCGTAGTTTCCCCATCTAAAACCCCACCTCCGGCATGGTCTGCAGCATCTGCAGCGTCCGCTGCCACTGTGCACCAGCGGCCAAGGCGCTGAGTACGGCGCCGCTGGTCACGGCGTTGGGTCGCACCTCCGCCTCTAGGCATGGAAATGGGGAACCACAAATCAAGAATTGAGTAAGTTACCAACAAAAGGAGAAACTTTATCAATGCGCAAGGGGATATCACTTTGTTTGACTCCCATCTTGCCATCTGAAATCCGCCCGCACCGAAGGTGCTGAAGCGTGGTAGTTTAGCAGCAAGGGATGCGAACAGATCTGTTCAACTGGTGCAGCTTCAGCTGGGGGGTGCATTTTCAGGACAGACTCCCCCGCCAAAAAGTACACGGGACTGGACTGTGGTAATTTGCACATTTTGCAGATGGGCCCACCATCGTCCAGATGCACCGTTTCGACCCCACATGTCCGCAACATCGGTTCAACTTGGGGTCAACGTCGGCCAACAAGCCCTACTTGGGCCCAACCCGGACCCACTTGGCTCCAACTTGCTCCCAACTTGGGTCCAACTTGGGTCCAACTTGGCTCCAACATGCCGCAACTTGGCTCCAAGTTGGGCCCGTTTGGGAGCAATCTGGCCCTAGCGTGAGTTCGGCGCAAGTTACGTGAAGTTGGGCCCAAGCTCGTTTTCGGCTCAACTCAAGCCAAGGTCTGACCCCAGGGTTGGGCCAAGGAGGTCCTCTCTGTCCTGTTCCCTGGGTGCGGGCAGCACTCGTCGCGAAGCGTCTCGAATATCTAAGGCTGCAAACAGACAACATGAACAGAAACACCGTGTTTCATCCCACTTTATTGGTGTAGTCACGGTGTAGTCCTCATTTTTGGGCTGCAGGCCTGCGGCATCCCCTCAACCAGGCCCACAGCCAGCTGCCACTGTCCTGCCACAGCCAAGGCTGACAGGGCTGTGCTGAAGCTGTAAACGTCCTCAGCCCCGGTCAAACATGGCATGGGCTGGAACATTCGCACTTCCATCGGAAGGTCCGAGTGATTGCAGAGGCAAAGCAAAAGTTTATAAGAACATGATTCAACATATACAATTATATACAATTCAGTTGTACTATGTACATCTATATGCCATGTTGATACCAAGCAATTCCATTGTTTCACAATTCTTGTCCATCACATAGTGAGGTAGGTGCCGTGTATGTGCACATTTAATGCCCAGAGTCCCATGTAAGAGGAACAACATCAAGTTCACAAACTTCGAAGAGCTGGGCACCATAAGAAAAAGATAAAAGGTAATTCTGAGTTCATTTGGTAAAGCATGGTTTCCAAGAGAAGAAAAGCTGATTTATCATTTTGAGGTCTGTAGAAACATGTATAAATAGTATAAACCATACCCATCCAGGCCCACTCATACCAAATAATTCCAAAATATTCGAGATAAACATTTTCTGGAATATTTAGGAATTTTTTAAGGAATATTTAGGAATATTGAATATTGAATGAATTCCATCTGAAAAATATTTTTAACAATCGAAAAACATTGAATTTCTTGGTGTTTTTGTTCCGATTCCTAAAGTCCATCCCAGCCCATCCGAGTCGCTGGGGTCAGCTTCAGGTGTTTCATCCGCTGGAAGAGCTCCAAGACTTTCATCCAGTGGCTCTTGCAGGCAGTCATGGCACAACCTGTCGTGGGAACGATATGGAATGATGGGGTGATCACTCCAGCCGGTAACCCTTTGGACTGGAAGATACTGGAAGGCAAGAATGGATAAGAATGGGACTTCCAAATCCGGCTTAGATCAGCGGACACATCTTCGTTGTAAGTCACAGAATCTCAGGGATTTCCCACACAAAAATCTGTCAGCAATGTGTCTGCCGCGTATATGGAAACGGGGAGAAATGGCCGGAAAACAGCTGCAATGTGGTCTATGCATGTCTATGCCGCATGAAGTGTTTACAAGATGTTCCACCCATTTACACCCCATCCGGTTTGCCAAATTTCATGGGACATCATGGGACAAACCCTGGAAAAAATCCGAGAAAACCCATCGAAAATCCATCGAACATCTCCTCAGTCCGAGGCACTGAAGCAGGCCGTATCCAAGGTGACCTTCGCTGCCTGGGCCTCGGCCAAGAGCCCAATGGAGTGCTGCCAGAGGCCCATCGTAGCGCAAGCTTTCATAGCCGAACCTCGGTTGGAACGCTGGGAATTTTGGATGGGAAACCGTGAGAAAACCCAAGGGAAACCACCAGATGAAGCCATGGGAGGAGCCACAACATCAATTTGAGCAAGAATGGATGGTTGAACCAGCCGCAATTTAGGTTGAATGGGGACCACCTTTGGTCTGAAAATCAACGTCCAGCAGATTGAAATGTCGAGCATCTGTCTATATCTGGGACATTTTGGGACATTCTGGGACATGATCCAATTGCGTGGCTCGCCTTGTGAACTATGTGAACTATCAGCTATATATCTAATGTAATGTTCTTTCTATTGAATCTTGGGTATGGATGGGTATGGGATAAGAAATTTCTCCTGGAGCATCCTGGACCAGCCGCTCCAGCCGCTCCAGCCATGATTAGCTTCAGCTTTCCAGATCAAGGCTCTGTAGCTGATGACATCTGGTGTCAACGCCATCTCCGGCATCGCATGAAAGAGCGCCAAGGAGAGCGCCCATCGCCCCGAGCCGCAAACGTCCAGCAAACCTGGGCGGCCCCCCGACCTGAAATTCTGGAGGGGCATGATGCACCTCAAATGGCACCTGGAATGCCGACACAAAGAAAGGAACAAATGGGATGACTGGTTGGTTAAGGCAAGGATTCCTGCTGTCAGAAACTCAAATCCCAAATCCAGGGGCTCCGTTGGGTCTTGGTGGTCCAAGGCTCTGTTGCATGCCACGAGGTTTGGCTCAAGATTCACCTACAAAAAAGGCAAAAAAAACAACGGATTCTGGACCTGGTCCCACTGGTGGGGGCCAGGTCCATGCTGAACTATGGCTGATTGATGCATGCTCATATATTGCAAGATTTACTTGAAAATTACATTGAGGATTGCGTAGCTTTGCCTCAACAAATATACACGAACATATGCAACTATGCATGCGTATGCTACAAACATTTTAATGATATACAGTATGATATACATATACATATATATGTATATATATATATGATTATATATGTATGTAAAAACACTTGACCAACATGTATAATATATATATATAGATACAATACTCACCCCTCATCCCAACCCGATCCCAAGCCACCCAAAAGCCTCAGGCATCAAGCGCCAGAAATGCAACGCTTCCGTCCACTGTCCGCAGTTGCGGATGGCGGCGCTGCAGAAGATGGCATCCTCTGGTTTGGGCCGCCCAGCGGCTCGGTTGATATACATCAAGATCAACCAATCCAACAGCTACATGGGATTCTTTTTGAGGAAACTGATGGTTATATATATTATATATATACATATACACATATACATATATATATATAATAGATATGTAATTAGAATTAATTAGATATATGATATATATATATATATTAGATATATATATTAGATATATGTATATGTGATACATGGATCAATGCTATGGCAATAGGTGCCCCATGGATGACGGCTGGCCATGGCAGCCATGGAGCTGAGGACGGCACCGGCAGCACAGCAGCCGCCCGCATGTCGTGCACCAAGGAGACCCCAGCAGCAAAGGCGGCGCCCTCGAGGCAGGCGTTGGTGGCCTAAGTCTCCAAGGGGTTCCCATTCGTCGCCATAGCACTTTCAGAATAGTGAAAACATGTGACAATGATAAACCATCCAGTCATCACCATTTTTGTAGGTCGTATAAACCATTCCCAAATAGGTGGTTTATTAAACTTATGATTGGTTTATCTATACCATTTACCTATTCAAAATAGCCATGTTAGTTTACCAGCGGGTACCAGGAGAATTGTCACAAGAAGTCATATGGCCTATGGCTATTTATGGCTTATGGGAGACGGCTGGCTGATAAAACGTGGAGCCAGCACCCACAGCACCCACAGCACCCACAGGTGTCTGGCCCAAGTGTAGGAAATGACGTTCTGCCGCACTTCCGCCTGGCGCCACGTGTGGAACAAGTGGCGTTTTTCTCGTGAGCAAAACGCGGTGAACAAGTTTAAGATTGTACACCATTTTTGGAAAGAACTCAGGAGCCAGAAGAGCTCAGTCACAAAGGTCAAGAAGCCGAATTGGTGTATCTAATATATCATAAGGTGTTGATCAATTGGTGTATTAAGCTCAGTCAAAAAGGTCAAACAATTTGGTGTTGATCAACCACTTCTGCTGGCGCTGAAAACCAGGTGAGACATTTTTAGGCCAAACCAGGCCATCCATGCCACACGTGTTGCTAGTTCAACATGGCTTGATGACCCATTTGTAGACCCATGGCCCCTTGCCATTTTGCATGGCAAAAATGGAAAGCTTACCATAGACATCCATGATGATCCCTGTTGACCAGTGACATGATGTCCATCCGCATAGCCATTTCTCAGTCGCGCCTGGCACATCTGCTTCAGCACCCCCACTGCAGCTTGCCACCTCGCAAGCTGACTGATCGAACTGGAACTGGTGTGTCAACTTTCCGTGATTTTGGGGAGGAAGCTGGAACTGGTCATGTAAAAAGGCCCTTCTAAATGGTCCATGTTAAGGCCCTTTTATGTGGCCCAAAAAAATGTCTCATTTATGGTGCTAAATTTTATGAGGACGATGTGCAGTCACATGCAGTCACACACCAGTGCTTATTATGTGGTGGGTTGGTTGCACTGATAACCACGACAAGTAGGATTCTCTGGATTCAAAATGGAAATGTCATCGGAAACCATGCCTGCTTTGCCATGCACAAAGAGGATCAAAGAGGGAGTTATGACCAATTTTCCCAAGAACCACTAAGAGAGTGGTCCCTCACGCACCTGCTGGCCCTCTGACATGCTCCAATGACCGTGTTGCAGCAAATGGTGTCTGCAGATACCTGGAGCATAGCCCAACCATTACCACCGGCCGCTGCAGCACCAGATTTTCTGTGAGGAGATTGACACGTTGATCCCAAAAAAAAAAGTGGTCCGCTACAACGGCACCTTCCTGTACATCTGCAGTTCAATTCAAATCATTGCACATCCAGGACGTCCAATCTATATTGAATAATTATGTTGAATTGATTATTCATCCATATCCAATCCTTTACCCTCTGGTAATTTAACGTAGCTATTGAAAATGACCATTAATAGTGTATTTTCCCATTAAAAATGGTGATTTTCCATAGTTATGTTAGTTTACCAGAGGGTAAGAATACTAGCTCCAATCTCCCAGAGTTTCGCATCCCGAGCAGCCTCCAGCACGGTCATCGAACTCAGCAGGGCCAGGGCTTCATGCCACTCTCGGGCGCTGCAGGCTTTGATCACCGCGCTGTGATGTTGAACCTTTGGACACGGTGGAAAATCGTGCCTTCCCGTCTTCCCAATGAAACATCTGAAATGATGAATGATGGCAACCCAGAAGAAAGATGGAAAAGTAAAATATCCTTAGCATTTGCCTGCTCTATCTTTTTGGGTGGTTACTAATGAAATTATATGTTACTATATTATACTATATATATAATTATATATAATTACTAAATTACCCCATAATGCCCCAACATGCCCCATATATTGGGGCCATGCCTGCGTCTAATAAGTTCATCAGTCCAACTGGGTTGCCCCAGCCATGACTCGTCGGGCCACAACGGTCATACCTTTGGTCGCTACCCTAAGCCTAGCAGCCTCGGCCAGTCACTGAGGGTCATCATTTGGCAGCTTAGGCACCCCCAGCTGGCAGTTCTCTGCTTGAAGCTGTTCCAAAAGGCGCCTCGTGGGTCTTCCCGGCAACACAAAAAAGGCGGCAGGGCATGGCAGGGCTCAAAACGAGATTGGCTCGAGTTTTGTGACCTGCTTACAAGATC
Organism: Cladocopium goreaui; assembly: GCA_947184155.2. Classification (NCBI taxonomy): domain Eukaryota; class Dinophyceae; order Suessiales; family Symbiodiniaceae; genus Cladocopium; species Cladocopium goreaui. The sequence continues at coordinate 390,709 of CAMXCT020004646.1, forward strand.
TTACAACCAAAAACGGGAAACATTGGGAAAACGTCTCCAGCTATCTTCTGAGATTTGCCCAATGGGTTTCACCATAAGAAGCGACAGGACACCCTGCGCCTGGCTTTCTGCCCTTGTCGCGCCTGGGGACGACGAGCTTCCAATGGGTTCCCCTTGCAAAACCCCGGGATGAGATGATGCGGGATGTCTGCCCAAATGATCAAGTGAACCTCAAGTCCTAAAATTGGATCAGATTCCTTCAAGATGTTTCTAGGATGTTAAAATCCATGTTAAAAAATGTGTTTTTGGAAACTGAAAGCCCTGTTTTTTGGCCTGTTGTTGATCCCACGGTTTCCTGGGTCCTGCTTCCCCGAGAGAAAACTTCACAGCATCGGTGTTGCCTTCGCCAAGCCTTTCAACACTGCCAAGGTGTCTCCCGAAGTGCCCGATGCCAAGGCACCAGGCCTAGACCGAAAGCAGACCCCCTGTGGCCAGGTGGCTTTAAAGGATAACCTGGTTGGTGGTATACCTACCCCTCTGAAAAATATGAGTTCGTCAGTTGGGGTTATGACATTCCCAATATATGGAAAGTCATATATTAAATATTCCAAACTTCCAAACCACCAACCAGTAGCTGTTCAAAATTCAATCCATTTCCTGGATTTTTGTGGGCTCTACCGGTTGATGGTTCTGGCGTTGGATTCTAACCCTATGTTCGACCAACATGGCAATCAACATGGCAATGAAAAAGTCACAGCTCTGGAATAGAACAACCACCGTTTCAATCAACGTGCCCCAGTTGGAATGGGGAAACCACCGTTTCTACACCGATTGCAACTGATCCGATGATTCACCAATGCATCCAAATGCTGAAATTGCTGGTTTTGCCACACACCTCATTCCTCCGGCCCTTCAATGGCCGCAGCATCGCTGACATGCCAGACAGAACGGGTGGATCGTTCTACCACTTGGGCTATGGATTGTATAATTTTGTGTGTCAAAGATCTCATTGCTTCCCAGTTCCACTAATAAGGTTGGTTTACTGTTAGTGGTCCTAGTGGTCATGTATAGATTTCCATTATCCACCCCCCAAAAAACTGCTAAGCTGCTAAGAGTTGAAAAGGGAATGGTTTGGCTGGGCCTTGAAGATAGAACACCAAATTTGAATAAATTTGAACCATGATTTCAGCGGCATGGTGGCAAAGTCAGTGGCAAACATCCCAAAGTGAGTCAGGGGCCGCTTCAGCAATGGCAAGGGTCCCTTGACTTGGCACCAAAAGAATCAACTGCAAGAGGTGAGAGTACTACCCTCTGGTAATTTAACATAGCTATTGAACATGACCATATATAGTGGATTTTCCCATTAAAAATGATGATTTTCCATAGCTATGTTAAATTACCAAAGGGTATGTTTCATTGACTGGGCAAAGATGCAAAGCAATCAAAATCTTCCACAATGCCAGACATAACGTGTCCAAAGTGTATCAACCGACTGAAACACCATCTGAAACATCTGAAAACTGCACCTTGGTGCACAGTTGCTTCGGCCACCTCGGGCTTCTGCACAGGCATCGCTTCAACGGTTTAACATCCCCAGCAATAACGGCGCCATCCCATTAGTAATCCCTACGACAATACAGTGTTCGGATGCCTGGGGGAAAAGAATAAAAGCCACCTATAATAAAGGGTTCGCTCCGTCGGTTGGGTTTTAATTTGCGTACCATTTTTTCAAGCTTCGAATTTGACCTCAAATGTCTGAATTAAAGTCCCACAGGTCTGAACTGATCCGTTTCTTCATCTATTATTCATCTCTTGTTACAAATGTTAGAAAAAAATCGTGCAAAGGGGGCGGCCTCAACTACAGGGTCAGCCGACATCAATTAGTGTTCCATTCATTCATCGCAAGACAGTGGAATGGTAACATAACAAGAACAAAGAAAGAACAAAGAAAACAAAGAAGAAGAAATAACGACAGCAGCGACAGCAACAACAACAACAACAAGAAAAAGAAGAACAAGAACAAGAACGACAACGACGACGACGACGACGACGACAACAACAACAACAAGAAGAGCAAGAACAAGAACAAAAACACATAGTATATGTTCACTTTCAATTTGGCAATTTGTTTGGCAAGACTTATCCAAAGTCCGCAAGAGTAGTGTTTGGCCTCAACATTATTTGTGGCCCTTTAATGTTTAAGGGGGGTTGTTAAATTAATAGGCCTGTATAATTATATAGTTATATAGGATTCATGTATGGCTATGGCTATACATGCCTATACCTATACCTATACCTATACCTATACCTATACCTATACCTATACTCTCTCTCTCTCTCTCTCTCTGTCGGGCGTGACTGTCCGCAGCCTATACCTATACTATACTATCCTATACTCTGCATATGGAATGGTATTCCCCAGCTGATTATATCAATGATGGGTTGTATGTGGGTATGAACCCCTTATGTCGTGGTGCTGAAAACACCAATCTGAGCTACCCAAACTCGTCTCGACGGCAGAGAAAGCCTGGGAAACACGGCAGGCGCAGATGCGATCGATCCAAAGATGTTTTTGATCGTTACCTTCTGGTAATCTATCATAGCTATGGAAAATGATCGTTTCCTAACTGATAAAGAATCATAAATTATCTATAACTATATATTATCCATAAATGGGCAAGTGTCCATAGGTATGTTAGATAACCAAAGGGTAGAAAATTCTGCAAGCTATGGTTGGTGATATGGCTGTTTGATATAGATTCAGATAATATATATATAATTAGTAACCATTGTTTCTTGATGATCTACCCATTTAGTTTCGCTGGTTTTCCCACAGAAGCTCCATTTAGTTCGGGGGTTTCCCAGTGGGCCATGGTTGAGTGCGACAGGGTCTCAACCAATATTCCATTACAGTACAACAGTAATTAATGTCATTACTACTATTCCACTATATCACCGTTCCTATTCTATCAACATTAATACAATGAATTTGATATGGTATGAAATAGTGGAAGATTACAAACATCAAAATTATCATAATATTAATACCCTCCGGTAAACTAACATAGCTATTGAAAATCACCATTTTAATAGGTACAACATCTATACATGATCCATTTTCCATAGCTATGTTAAATTACCAGAGGGTAACCTTCATGTTCTGGTGTTCAAAATCTTCCTCATCGGTCAACCGCCGCCTGAAAGGCAAAGCAGCAGCATACTCCTGGCGGAGCTGCAGGAAAAGTCTGCTCCATTTGGGTGTGAGTTAAAACCCTGGGGCCCTAGGTACCTTGAAATAGCTGCTTAGTGGATGTTGATGCCCAAAAATATGGTAATATTTTGGAGTTTTGACATGTTTTGACCCATCCCCATTTGGGTGTGTCTGAAAATAGGGGTATACACCAGCAATGTCTATCTGAACAGGGGAAACAATGATGAACCGAAGGATTTATGGATTTCCTAATTTCAAACCACCCATTTCTTTGGCATTTGGAGACTGGTCCCCGACCTTTGGACCTGGACCACGTTTGAAGCAAAAAGGCCCTGCTGAGGTGTTGCAATGCCAAAAAACGCCACTTCGGTAGTGACCATGATTGGAAGATCATTCCAGTTACCCTCTGGTTATGTCAAAATAGCTATGGAAAATGGATCATTTATAGATGTTGTACCTATTAAAATGGTGATTTTCAATAGCTTTTTGTATGTTTACCAGAGGGTAAGCCCTCAATTCCTGGCTTCTCCCCTTTGTTTCACCAGGACAGCAGTTTCATCCAGTTTCTATGTCTGATCCTCCAAAGAGATTGGAGAGACCAGCTGCTCTATGGAATGGGTAATGGTAATGGTAACACTGGATGGATAGACCCTGGTTGATGGATGGGGTTATCATTCACCCCCGTAATCCCTTCCTCCAATAAACTAAACCCCGCCCAAATACTAAAAACTCGTGTCCATCTCCAATTTTGGAAAATTTCAGATTGGCAAATTTGACTTTTAATTGCTCCCCTTTAGAAAACAATTTAAAAATAAAGCTACCATTTGTGGGTTTTCCCCCCTAATACTAAAAACTAGTTCACCCCGGGGTGTTTATTATTAGGGTCCGTCCGATTTTTTTTAAGTTGTTTATATTAAGGTTTTTAATTTAGTATTTGGGGGAAGCTTCGAAATCCAATTTTTGGCAATATTATAATTCCGTTATATAAAGAAATTTAATTGATTGAGATCGGAAAAAATAGTTTTTATTATTAAGGGTTTTAATTTAATATTAAAGCTCCCTAATAATAAATACCCCCCTAATACTAAAAACTACCTGCCGTGTTTAGTAATAGGGGGCGGGCGTTTAGTATTAGGAGGAAGGGATTATGATCGTTTGCCACTGGAATGTTCCCCGCAATTCACATTCAATGAATGAGTTAAACAATCCACAGTGTAAAAATGAAACGGGTGGGTTCCAACATGACAACTCAGCACACTTCGCATCACGGCCCATTTCCGAGCGCAAGTGTGATTTTTCCATCCACACTTGACGGACGTGTTCTTAGGCATGTGAGATCTTGTCGAAAGTTTCAAGCAAAGCCTTTAGCTCCAAAGTCCTCTTGTCCTGCAGGGGTTCTGAGGGATTTGACTGATTAACGACTATTCAACTACGAGTCCTAGCGATGTTTAACCCAAAACAAACATCATCAAAACATCAAAAAAAGAAAAGGCAAGGCAAATATATCCGACCTCTCCTGGCCCCACCAATCTCCACTTTTCGGTGCCGCCTCCCGCGCTTCCAGCAACAAGCTGCTCTGCACCAGTTGCATCCGTTCGGTCAGGGCCTGGAAGGCGCCAGCCTGCGGCAACAGCATGGCTAGACCCAGCAAGCACTTCAGGAGCGAGGGATGCTGACGTGGCTCCAATAGCCGCAACCTCGGCCGTTGGCCGAAACAAAGGGGAACCAAAACAAAGAAATGGAACAGATGGGACAAAATAGGATAAAATCAAGGGTGCTGAGGTTGGTCAATGGCAATCAAGTGAAAAACATGCACTTGCTCGACTCAATGCTTACCCTTCATTGGCATTGGTTTTCATTTCCATTTCTTGGTGAAATATGGTGAAATCCCTATGAAATCCCAGCACCTGTCGTTTTGAGGCCCTGCACCTGAGGCGGGAGAAGATGGGCGACTCAATGAGCATCACCAACTGGTCCAACTGCTGCAGAAACTCCAGCGTGGGATCAAAGCTCGCGAAGCGTGCTGTGAGTTCAGAGGCCAAGTCGTATTGCTGGGACCAGAGACCTGGGAAATTGACATTTGGACTCTTGGATCATGGCGGTATCAGATAGATAGATAGGGATAGATAGGCTACTTGATGTACTTTGATGTACTTTGATGTACTTTGGTGGTTTGATACCGTTGAAGATGGGACATTTAAAAAATTTTGGTGGTTTGAGACTGGAAAATCCTGGAAGATACTGACAAGTGATGAAGATTTCGACTTTGATGCCGAAAAGCGGCGAAGATTTTGGGACGATCATCCCAGCCATGGGTCATTTGATGTCACTCGCACATAGGGAAACGAATGGATTTGGGGTACCCCTCCCCCGGGATTTTTGGGATTTGGATTGGCACACTAGGGGGTGAGAATCTCGGTTAGAAAGGCTTCCAGCCAAGTGCAAGCAAGGAGACATAAGGCTAAAGCACTGGCCGGGTTGTGAAACCATGGCTCCAAGAGTTCCAGAAACAGGGGTTTCACCTCCTTCGCCCCAGTTCCACTGGTGCTGTTGGGCAGCGATGCCAACTGCAGCAGCTGGGGATGGGACTGGGATTCCTCCAGCAGTTCCTCTCTAAGCTGGCGGGTTTCAGCAGCTGTCAGGAGGATCCAGTTGAAGGTCTGGACCAACTTCTGCGCAAAGTCCTTGTTGGGCTCCTGCGATGAATAATATATGATTGCCTTATCTTGCCTTGAGGGTCGGTGGGGGTCCCGAAAAATGCCACATGATTTGATTGCAGAAACACGAGATTTCCATGGCATTCCTGGCTTGTTTCGGAACAATTTTGGATGTGGGAAAAGTGCCCAGCCACTTGCCTTCAAACATCTTCTAGCAGCATTAACCAAACATCACCTGCATGTACCCTCTGGTAATTTAACATAGCTATTGAAAATGGTGATTTATAGTGGATTTACCCATTGAAAATGGTGGATCTTTCCATAGCTATGTTAGTTTACCAGAGGGTACTGGGTAACTTACAATAACTTACACTTGTAGCACTGTTTCACCACCGCAGCCCCGGCGTTCGTCTCGCTATACGGCCACCCGAGCGCCGCTCCTGCTGTATGGCACGCGCCACCGTCACGTAGAGCCTCCTGGGGTCCAGATGTCCGCAGAGCTGGCGGATCATCAAACGGCCCCGAGACTCCAACATCTCGCGCTCGCTGGAAAAGACCAGGAGCAACCTGCGGGCGTTCCAGTGATAGCTTCATCGTGCTTTCTTGCTATGGAAAATGGATGAAAATGGTCTGACATCACATTGCCATATAAATGATATATAAATGATATATGATATAGAACTGAAGTATAGTTACTAGTTCGAAGTTGGATGACTTAACTATAGGTTCACTATGGTTCATCATGTATGCTATGAACCTATTACGAAGTCAATGGGGGCCCCGAAAAAGGTCATCCCAATGGAAGATTTTCCCTGAAAAATCGACCAAACAGATAGAGTCGGTACCTCCAATATCCTCCAATTTAGGTTCCTGACATGGCCATGGAATATACATATATCATATATACATATAAACAATGGATTGATGACCCTCTCCTAATATGGTCAAGATACCCCAAGGTTTGACCATGGCACATATATGTGACGTCACTCAGTACGCTTGTTGGGACTCATGGTGGGAGATTTATAAAATGCCATGCGAAGTAGTTGTGGCAATAGCTTCTTTGCAGAGCTGGGTGAGATAGCCCAACATCATTCAGCCCTACATCATTCAGCCCTTTTCCTACCATATCTATACCATACTATGGCTAACGGCTACCCTTACAAACCCCACCAATTGCTTCTTCATCGGCTATGAACCTCGTGTCAACCCCAGAAATTTATATCAGCTCCGGCAATCCAACATGGCAATTCCAGCATTTGGTTCGATGATGTTCCCCAATAAATCTCCAACAGTTGGGAGTTACATTTACTGGTTGGTGGTATACCTACCCCTCTGAAAAATATGAAAGTCAGTTGGGAGTATTATTCCCAATATATGGAAAAATAAAAAATGCTCCAAACCACCAACTAGTTTACCATCATTTACCCATGTTTCATGACACCGGTCTATATAATTCACCATTCACTACCAGCCCCACCCCGACCCCCGGCCTCTCCACGATCTTCGTAAAGAGGTCCACCGGACCCGGGGCTCTGGGAGCGGTGAATGTGTCCACGCAGCGATCTTGGAAGAAATCTTCGATGGTCAACTCCTCCACTGGGTGAGCCTGGCCATGATCAATGGGAATTTCAGGATCCTAAAATGGAGCTACTGTACCATATAAGGCCATATTTTATGGGGATGTTCCCTTACCATATGGCCATTGACATGAGGACCGATCTGGGCAGCGACCAAAAAGCCATAGGAGACTTTAACCCAAAAATGGAGCTATGGCAACATAGGTTTTAACTGTGGTTTTGCATGCAAAAAACTGGGCGTACGGCGATGTCCCAAAAAACGCTCCAAACTTGGCTGGAACCAAAAACGGCGCCTCCATAATTTGAGCCATGACCCTCAGGGAGGCTATGACCACCTGCCAGCAAGGGATGTTTGCCGTGTTGGTCAGGTTTGCATTGTTTCTTTTAAGCAATCTATATATATATATATGATGGCAATGATAATAATAATGATGATGATTATGATAATAATTTTCTGCTGTTTTCTATATGAGATGTCTCAACACAACATGCTGCCATAAAGATCTCTGGAGCAGAGCTGGGCGTCCCCATCAGCATTTACCCCATCCCATACCTGCCTGGTCATGGGGATGCATTAGGTTCTCAAAGATGGGCATGAACAGCTCCTGGCGAGCGGGTTTCGACCCTTTGGATCGATCTATTCTCATTATTCTCCTCTGCATAGCTAATTTGGAGATGGAAATAGTAGACTTTTGCCCAACTTGGAGATACCTTCCCATGGAAAACAAGGGTGTCCCACTACTACGCTATAGTTTGGAACATGGTAGGCCGAGCACGCCGAGTTCTGCTGTTGGAATGTGTACAGAATGAGTCAGAATGTCAACACACACAACTTAGGCCCTACCAGTCTTAACCTCCCATCCACCTGTCCTTCATGGTTTCCTTCTGCAACATCTGCTGGGGGCTATCTGCCAGCAACAGGCAGATCCATTGGAGGCACGCCACCTGCACCACCACCAGCCCGGTGGGATCCTCGCTGCCCGTGGCCGCGGCTGCGGGCTGCCCCAGCTGACGGCCCTCCGGGGGCCGCAGCCGGTTCCGAAGCTTCGTGACCAGCTCGGTCACGGGTAAACCGTCCCCAAGGGACCCGGAGAGCTCCAGCAAACTGTTGTTGAGGTCCACTGCCATCTGGGAAACCTGCGGAAAATGGATGGAAAATGGCCCACTGAGAGTCACCGAGACCACTGGTGTTTGTTGATCTTTTTGGGGTGGATATGGGGGAATGGAGTCAGATTGCCCGAAGTCGTACGGTTCTTAAAGCCGCATTGGTTGACGGGCCGGGCATGGCCTCGGTCTCTTTGTCTCCGATGCAGTCGAACACACCTGAGCAGCAAAGCTCAGCAATGCTCAGCAACTCACCCTTAAATATCCCTAAATCACGTAATCCCATCACCTGATGTTGAATGCCATTCCAAATTTTCTAGATTCTAGATCCAATACTCAACCATCCGATAGCATCCCCCATCGAATTTCAGGGGAGACGTTGTGACCCTAACTCTGTAGGTTACAAAAAATATTCACAAGCTTGGGGCTATAATGGGCTATACAATGAGGTTGCTGAGCTCCATGTTTTCCCAAAATGGCCTTAGCTACAAAAAACCAATTCATTTTCAACAACCTTGAAAAACGGATGAGCTTAAATACTGTCATGTTCTGTCCCTACGAAATGCCCGGTTGTTTTTGAAAAACCCTTCATTGAGGCATACACGTTCCTTACAAAATGCCTCTGTTGTTTTTGAAAAACCCTTCATTGAGGCATACACGTTCCTTACAAAATGCCTCTGTTGTTTTTGAAAGCCAAGGTTTGGATCATGTTCTTTTGCTACAAAATGCCCATTTGATTCTGATAAACCCTTATGAAGCTCATCATGTTTTCTTACAAAATGCCACTGCGATTTTCATGATGGGCTAACATGATTAAAACGATTCCTTTATTAAAAGAGATTCGCAAGTTTAAGCTACAAAATCTTGGGCCTGGATTTCATGTCACGGTTAGCCTGACTAAAATGGAAGCCTCTGTAGGCACAAGGCCACAAACTTTGTCGCTGAAATTCGTGAGGAGGTTCATCCCTATCACCGTCCACTGTGGTGCCTCCAAGTTGTGTTTGTTGGCTGAAAAACACCCCATCAACTATGGATATATCATGATTCCACCACAAACCCAAGTTATAGTAGCTTATAAACCAAAATTGGCTATCAGAAATTCTAATATCTTCCAATACTTCTAAAATCCAAAGCTTTGGTGTAAAATATCTTTAAATCACTTGTAAATAAATCCACTTCTTAGATATGTTCATCTGTCCAAGCTCCAATAATCACTAAAATCACTAACCTCCATTTAATATTCTTTAATAGTGTAGCAACAATTCTAGATATTTTGAGTGTTTCTTCATGTTTCGACATGTTTGTTACCCTGTTTCGACCCGCCAACCATGGCGCCATCCATCACGTCAGGCAGGCGCTGCGACCAGCCGTTGTGCCAGGCCATGGCCTCCCCTTCGTCCGTCTCCCGCAGGGCGAAGGCGGACGACGCGCTGGACGACGCAGCGCAGGCAGCGCCAGCAAAGTTGGGCGTCAGCTTGACGTATTCGTAGAGCCAACACAAGGAACACAGGCCTGTGGGATCCCGACACTGCCATTGGCTGCCATGGTTACCATGGTTTATATGTTTGGAATATGATGAATGTTGATCTTTAATTAAGGTTTTCCCAACCATTTTCTGAAAAAGTGAAGATGTTCTGAATTTTCTATATATGTTTCACTGTCCCATGTTTCCACTGGAAATTCCAACTGTTTCAACCAGCGAAAACCTAAATATGTTTTTCCCCAACAGCAGAAGCTTTGGGGTCTTCAGCCATAGTAAAGGTTTCGGAGCAGACCGGAGCAGCTCCAAAACCCATTCCCCCAAGGTTCCCAGGTTCCAAGTAAAGGTTCCCAGGTTCCCAAGTAAAGGTTCCCAGTTAAAGGTTCCCAAGTAAAGGTTCCCAGGTTCCCAAGTAAAGGTTCCCAAGTAAAGGTTCCCAAGTAAAGGTTCCCAAGTAAAGGCTCCCAAGTAAAGGTTCCCAAGTAAAGGTTCCCAAGGTTCCCAAGGTTCCCTCAAGGTTCCCAAGGTTCCCTCAAGGTTCCCAAGGTTCCACAAGGTTCCCTCAAGGTTCCCAAAAGGTTCCCAAAAGGTCCCCAAAAGGTTCCCTCAAGGTTCCTTCAAGGTTCCCTGCAAGGTTCCCAAGTTTTCCAAGTAAAGGTTGTCAAGGTTCCCAAGATTATTATGTAAAGGTTCCCAAGTAAACGTTGTCCAGGTTCCCAAGGTGACATTCTAAAGGTTTCTATAAGATTCCCAAGGTTAGATTGTCAAGTTTCGCTCAAGGTTCCCAAAAGGTACCCTCAAGGTTCCTTCAAAGTTTCTTCAAGGTTCCCTGAAGGTTCCTAAGTTTTCCAAGGTTCCCAAGGTTGTATTGTAAAGGTTCCCTCAAGGTTCCCAAGGTTACATTGTAAAAGGTTCTCAAGGGTTCCAAGGTTATATTGTCAAGGTTTCCTCAAGCTTTCCAAGGTTGCATTGTAAAGGTTCCCTCAAGATTCCCAAGTTTCCCAAGTAAAGGTTGTCAAGGTTCCCAAGGTTGTATTGTAAAGGTTCCCTCAAGGTTCCTAAGTTTTCCACGTAAATGTTCTCAAGGTCCCCAAGATTATTATGTAAAGGTTCCCAAGTAGTAATATTCGTCGTAATATAGCAATTTCTTTAAGAAATTTGAATGCGGCTACACGCGCCGAACCCGCGCAGAACAACACGCGCGGAACCCGCGCAAAACGCAGACGCGCATAACGCAGATAACGCGCGGAAACCGCGCGAAACGTAGACGCGCGGAACCCGCGCGTACTATTCATACTTCTAGTAGTAGTAGTAGTCGTCGTCGTCGTCGTAGTAGTAGTAGTACTAGTAGTCGTCGTAGTAGTAGTAGTAGCAGCAGTAGCAGCAGCAGCAGTAGCAGTAGCAGTAGCAGTAGCAGTAGCAGTAGCAGTAGCAGTAGTAGTAGTAGTAGTAGCAGTCGTAGTAGTAGTAGTAGTAGTAGTAGTAGTAGTAGTAGTAATAATATCGCAGATGTAGTAGAAATGATAGTAATCGTAAAATTGATGAAATTATAATTAGTAAAAGTAGTAATGTTTTTCGTTGTTATTAACTTTTTGACAGAAGAAATTTGAATGTGACGACGCGCACAGAACCCGCGTAGAACAACACGCGCGGAACCCGCGCGAAACGCAGACGCGCGGAACCCGCGCGTACTATTAATACTTCTAGTAGTAGTAGTAGTAGTAGTAGTAGTAGTAGTAGGAGTAGGAGTAGGAGTAGTAGGAGGAGTAGTAGGAGGAGTAGTAGTAGTTGTTGTTGTTGTAGCAGTAGTAGTAGGGGGTGGCCGGCGGGCAGGACGGCGCAAAAATGCCCTGCATTGCTTGGTCATGAAACAAAAACTACCACGCTTATATGGAATTACTGTTTGGGATCTACGGCCGCTGCTTTCTTGCTGTTGGGGATATTCTTTGGGCTTATTTGATTCTTTTGGGGTGATGGCTTTTTCATGAGACAATGGGATAGATCAGGGGTTCTGTATGTCGGACATGGTCAATTGAAGGAGTTGCAAAATAATTGTGGACAGAACAAAATGTATCACTGTTACACTGTTGCATTGTTTTTCTCGGTTTTTGAGCTGTTTGTTTGAAACGATTCGAAAACTATGGAAAAAGGGGATTGATTCGATGTTTTCCTTGATTTGGGGGGGAAATGACTGGAGGATTTCTTGCTTGGCAAATGATTGGAGACCATGTTCGGACAAATGGACGTGCAAGAATCGGACATGGGCTGGCTAAGGCTGAGAATGGTGCGAAATCATGAATTTAGGCGTCTGGAAATGGGATCTACTCAAGTTGATTTCCCATAGAGACAATGATGATACCCTCTGGTAATTTGACATAGCTATTGAAAATGGCCATTTATAGTGAGTTTTCCCATGAAAAATTGTGGATCTTTCCATAGTTCTGTGGCAGTTTACCAGACGGTAAACTATGGGATTTTCGGGTGCCATACCGCTTTCCGGGTGGAGCTCTAAATGTGAAAGTCAGACCTCAAGAAACTCTACCGACGTTTCTTTGGCGCAGAAACGGGGACATGGTATCCCCATATTTCTCTCTGCTGCTTAAATATGGTTACATCCTTTTGGTGACAAAAATCCGTAAAATACCACCCCCCAAAAAAATCAAACGTTATCTACATGTTGGTTTAAAAACCAAGCAAAATCAAAAAAAACAATATATATGTTGTTTAATCTCCATGTGGATTTTTCAAATCCATCCAAATCCACCCATTTTCAAAGCTCACCACGCCCAAGGGACGTATGACTTTGTCCTGATTCTTGCAGCTCTGGGCCAGGCGCTGGGCCGTCTGAAAAATGATCCTGCGAGCTTTGGGGCGCTCCAGATTCTTCACCTTCTCTAAGCCTTGGGGCGGTGGGCGGATCTTAGGAAACCATCGATTTTCCCATGAAATATATGGGGGTTTCCGGTTAAAATGTTCCCTTAAACCAATCCATTGATAAAAACATACAAGTGTCATAAACCATGGTCAGTATTAGGTCACAACCCCAGGTGGTAGGTTCCCCAAAATAAATGGTGGATTGGAAAAAGATCCACGATTGATTGAGGAAAAAACACAATCTTTGAAAAACAAAAACATCGACTGAGCAAATCTGGGTGAGCATTTGTCCAGCAGAGTGTCGGCATTTTGCCGACTGTCCCGGCTGTGGTCGTGGGTTTCCATGACTTCCTCAAGTGGGCTCCAATGGAAGGTTGAAAAAGATTTCAAGGATTGAACATGTTCAATGGCTTAATGGGAATTAATCATATTTTATGGTGATTGATCAGGGTTTAACCAAGAGAACTGAGGATGTTAATGGGATTTACCCGATTTACACTCCATTGATCCCTCCATTGATCTCGGGGATTTCCCAGCCATGTCTGATTGCCATGCAAAGGGCATCAAAGGGAGGCAAAGGCAACGACAAGGAATATCGGAAAGGATGAGGCCGAAAATCGAATTCAAAAAAAACTTGGAATCGAATTTAAAAAAGGATTAAATTCGAATTTAATTCCTACGTGTCTGGTCTTCATCGACCTTAAAAAAGGATTAAATTCGAATTTAATTCCTACGTGTCTGGTCTTCATCGACCTTAAAAAAGGATTAAATTCGAATTTAATTCCTACGTGTCTGCTCTTCATCTGACCTTCAAGAAGGAATTAAATTCAAATTTAATTCCTGTCATGGACGGATTTTGACGGGAATTTCAGACCCCCCAGAATGCACATTGACAGGACAGACAGGGAGGCAGGAACCCAGAGAGAGAGAGAGAGAGAGAGACAGCTGACAGCTGGCTAGCTAAGCAGACGGACCGACAGCAGACATCTCCTCATCTTCACATCTTCCCAAGCCTAACATCTTACATATTCACATCCTGACATCTTCTCATCTTCACATCCTCACATCTTCACATACACCTTCACATCTTCTCATCTTCACACTTCTCATCTTCACATCTTCTCATCTTCACACCTTCTAAGATATCTTCTCATCTTCACATCCTCACATCTTCATCTCCCAGACGTTCTGCGGAACCTTCTCCGGAACCAAAGTGAACCCCTGGACTCATCCACAGATACTACGACCCGCGGGGGTCCGGAATTTGGACCTTTCAGCCCCGAAAAGCTCAAAAAGCGGACCCCCGCAACAAAGCCTCGCAGACGTTCTGCGGAACCTTCTCCGGAACCAAAGTGAACCCCTGGAATCATCCACAGATACTACGACCAGCGGGGGTCCGGAATTTGGACCTTTCAGCCCCGAAAAAGCTCAAAAAGCGGACCCCCGCAAGTAGACAAACAACCAGCCCCCAGAACACAAACATCAGCCAGCGCCTTGACAGGTCGTGGATGTCAGTGTGCTGTGCTGAATGTTCTTCTCTTTCAGCCACCGCTGCGCGCCTTGCCGCAGAGTCTCCTCGGCCAAGAACGCATCAGTGGCCACGTGAGACCATGGCTTGCGCCGCCGCCCCCGCCGATCCTCTTGAGCAGCCATCTGCCAGAAGATTGCATCTGAGAAAAAGCCATCTGCCAGAAGAATGCATCTGAGAAAAAGCCATCTGCCAGAAGAATGACATCTGAGAAAAGGATTAAACTCGATTTTAATTCTTCTGATACATGCCCAGTAGGTTGGAAACTAGAGAAGAATTAAATTCAGATTTAATCCCAATTGAATTTGATTTCCAGTCCTATTTCGGAAAGGGATATGCGGTTGGAAGGAATAAACAAATATTATTTGGCAAAAGCGAAGATGAGTTTGTCTGAGAATACGGTAATTATACCAAAATCAATTTGAAACTGATGCTCTCTCTTAAACTTATCCTAAAATCTCGGCATTATACCAGTATACCCCATTTTCAGTAACACCCAGATATAATCTTATTGGCTTCACGTCCCCTATACAATTTATATATATATATATAGATTGCCAATTCTGGTTGGTTAAACCCATCTAGATCATTTCCCAAATCTCACATGATTAGCTATACACACACACACCTGTATAATATAATATAATCCATATGTGCCAAGTAAATCGCTAATGTGGCTTCAAACGTTTTTTAGAAACATCCCATGTTTTTCCCACCTTCTTCAAAATCCCAGGATCAAAGATGCCTTCCAGAAAGCGCGGAATGAAGCTTTCCAGATCCACATTCTCCATACTCAACACCAAGCTGGTCCACCCCAGACAGAGCTGCCGAATCATGGGATTTTTGAACTTCATCCGCCTCAGATTCAGCGGAGCCGAAACAGAAAGGCAAGGACTTGCCGTAGTCTTTCATTTTGAAAAAGGACTATCTTTGGTATCCTTTTGAACATGAAAAAATATATATAATTATATACTATATATTAATATATATATGTGTGTGTGTGTGCGTGTTTAACATCCAAAAAAAAACAGTAGACTCCCTTTTCAGTAGAATCCCCACCATCTCTGGCGGATAAACCACTAGCAACATCTGCCTCAAAAAATCTGCCGAGAAAAATCGTTGCATTTTGCAAATCCGGGATTCTTGGCTAACTCATCCACGAAACTTCCCACATTCAGCTTGTCTTGATGGTGCGAAGTGATATCCTTCAACCTGGGTTTTTCACATCACCGTGGACTCCACAGGACAGCAACCTTCATGATTCATGCAGCTTGGAAAGATGTGACATATTGTGACATAGCTGGTGGGGAAAAAAGGCAAAACCACATAAAACATCATAAAACCACCAGATGTTGTTGATTTTTGTTGAGTTTTCTGAGATTTTCAAGTCGAGGAACAGCCGGTCTAAGACCTGTGCAGCATGGCGCACGTCTGGAACCACATCTCCTGCGAGCCTCGAAAGTCCATCGAAAATTCGGTCCAAGTAGGGTAACAGCTCCTGCCATCGAGCCGGCTAACCTCTGGAGAAACAAACGTAGACGAAAAAATCACAGAATATCACCATGCAACATGGATAAAATATGGATAAAATATGATAAAATGGCTACAGTAACTACAGTAGTAGTTGTTGAGACAGTTAAGTTCTGTTGACTTCTAACTTCCAATCATCCCTGTTCCCATTGGTCGTACCACCTGTTGACCTTTGTTGGCGATATATCGTGCAAAATCGTTGTTGTAGAATTGGTTCAAGCACCCACTCAGCATCCATCGTTTCTGGGTGAAGTGCTCTACCGGATAACGCAGTTCAGGTTTGCGGAGGTATTCCTCGTGTTTGTTTGCAAAACCCCGTTATCAATGCAGAAACCTTGACATTTGTTGGTTCGTACACCCTTGAATTTGAACACAAGACCTTAACCTTCTCGTTCTTGCTTTGTGCTTATACCGAAAAGAAAATCATAAACACTCCTCCAATTATTCCAAGAACAGAACCTTCCTGACCAACACCAACAACTGCCAAAACACCAATTTTCTTAGCTTAAAAATTTTAAAAAAGAAACCACTCCACATTCCTCCCACCTTTGCTTCTATTTTTACAAAATCCATAACACCAGGGTTTGTCTGAAATTGGTTATACCATAATATAACCCAGAGAAAATGATGAAAATCAGCAGTGAATTTGGTGGCCCACAGTACAAAGCCACCAAAAACCAAGAGACATGTCACATCAAAAACTCATCAAAAAGTACTTTCGCCATCAAAAATATCATGGGCCATCATGGTTCACATATAGTATTTAAAAGAAGAATATTTACAATGGTAAGAATCATCCCTTCCATCCCATCTCATCCACCGTCGGTAGATGGTAATGGAGTAATGGTCAATAATCCAATCGTCAAAATGGTCACTAAAAACAAACTTGACTTGGATTATAGTCAATAGTAATTGGAATTGTCAATAGTAATTGTCAATAGCAATCCAATAGTCAATAGTAATTGTCAAAATCCATCACAGTCAAAAGTCAAACTTCACCTTCCATCCCATCCGAGGAAGAGCTCATTGCTATGAGTAATGGATGGGGTGGATGGTCAAAAGTCAAAAGATTTCAAAAAGTCAAATTTCCCTACCCCTCTGAAAAATCATGGGCTTCGTCAGTTGGGATGATGATTGATTCCGTTCCCAATGGAAAGTCATATAGTCCATTCATGTTCACCACCAGCCATATCTGAATGGAAAGTCACAATCTATTCCATGGTTCCAGTCAGCACCAACCAGATAGCCATTAATCATCATTAACCATTAATAAGCATTATTAACCATCATTAACTATTCATACATTGTTATTCCAATTATTAACCATTATTAACCACAGATTAATCCATTCATGTTCACCAGCCGTCCCACCCATCAACCATTAACAACCATCAATAACCATTCCACTGAGGTGAAATGAAGTTGTTCTGAGATAGCTCCACCTAACTATAAATGGCCATTTATTATGTTCCAAACCACCAGCCATCCATCCACCAGCACCTCATTGGCGACTTTGGCCACGTTGAAGAGCGACTCACAAGCCAAGTACCGCACGCGGGCGTCCCCGCTGACCTGGTCCGAGCTGGGCTCGGCCAGGAAGGGCCCAGAGCCCAAGGGATCGCCCAACAACAGCTGCATGATGTCCTCCAGGAAGTCACCCACCTAACAAGGGAATGGATCTGGAGAACAATGGAGAAGAGAAATCGTCGAATATCCAGAAATTCTATTGGTTACAGACGAAGGTGTTGATGTTCAAGATACCAATGCAATGCCAATCCGGAAGCACTATCAGACAGCAGGGTTTTATGCGGGCATCTTGAGCCAAACATCGTTGGCCAAGTCTTGAGTTTTCATCCCGGATTTCAGGATAAAAGAACATGTTATCATTGAAAGATAACCTATTGATTCGTCTATTCCGTGTTGACACCAAATGACATCATGTACACTTTACAGTCATTGGATACAACATCATAGATACTCACGCAAGGGTGAGGAGTTGATCGAATATATTCATCTGGAGAACATAAGATGTATCACATCATTATACATATAATATATATATATATATATTTATTTATTTATTTATACGAATATATACATGTGTATATGTATATGTATGTGTATATGTATATGTATATGTATATCTCTCTATGATCAATTTATATGAAATATTGTTATATTAAACTTATATATCTCCATATAAAATGGAATATGAGTCTTGGATATGAGTGGAACATCATTGGTCTAATCCCACGCTAGGTCCATAGCTCCACGTATGGAGACAACATCATCGAACGAGCGTCCTGGTTTCCTACGTATCGGCATCTGTTTGGGGTTCATATAGTACATACCGTCTGGTAAATTCACATAGACCCTGCCAAATAGGGGTTGGAAGATTAGTTTCCATTAAAAATTGGTGATTTTCAGGGTCTATGTCAATTTACCAGGGGGTATATATATATATATATAACATCATATCACCAGCTAACATATATGGAAATATACTGGAAAAAAAGGATGTGCCACTTTGTGGCTGAGAGATTTTGAAGAGGTCTTGTCAATGTTGATGGGTATTCAGCACCAAAAATGGTTGATATAATCGGGAGGAGATAGAAGGGGATGGGATACCCGGTTACCCTTTGGTTTTACAGTTTGCTATTGAAAATCCTCATATGTGTATATATATATATGATAGATAAATCATCAGCAGACTGTGCAGATTTTTAATGGCCATTTCACATTAACAAAAAGGTACAGTAGTTATTACTACTTTTTGATGTTTCTTTGGCAGGGGGGGGATTGATTTTTGAAGCTATCCCTTTATAATATGCCTCTATATGCCTCCTATGTTTTGGTGACGTTGATCTTATCACAAGCCAACCTCCCACCAGACCCCACCGCCTTGCTATCCAGTCCAATGGCAACGGCCCCGATTGTCGTCAACCCACTCTTCACGCTAGCCATAGTGGCCGATGGACCCTGGAAGCAGTAGGCCTGCCGATGTTGCAAACATTTGCAAACCATGGGCCCTTCAAACAAAGGACGAAGAATTTTGCCTTTTTGGGGCCAACAGGTCCGTTTTTGAAATTACAGAAAAGGTCCCGCAAATGATCATAAACAGATCTCTATGTGAATCTAAATGATTTTTTTTGAAAAGGTCCCGCAGTAGTTTTTCCAATTTTTGGATAAAGCAATTTGAAATAAGCAAAACATCACCATTTCAGCAACCCATATCACATTGTTGACATACCCAATATATATATAAATATGTATTGTTTACAAATATAAGATATAGATAAATAATATTATATATGTAATAAATATATATATATAGATACATTATAAATTATTACATATAATTTATTATATCTCATTCCATCCCCATTCCCAGTTCCATGGCTTCATGCAAGAGACCCGGATGCACTGCAACATGCGCTGCACTTCCTTCTTTCCCTCGGGGCTTTGGATCGCCTGAGCCACCTGCGAGGCGAACGGTTAACTTAGATATGGAAAACCTATGGCAAAAGCCTAGGAAAATGATTTATACAATCTACAAATGGTGGATGTTCATGGATTCTCCACCATTGATGTTACGATGTGTTACGATGTCTACGTCTACGTTCGTTTGCAGGGTATCTGGGAACCAGTATCCTGGATCCCCAAGACCCTGGAGATTTGTAATCATCCCAGATGCTAAATCTAAGTAGTTGGGGGTGTCGATTAGCTAGAATAACTCTCGACAAATTCACCAATCAACCAGGCGATAGTATGCTATAGTAACATTTTAATCACCATTCATCACCATTCTTAGGTCCCATATGCCCCATAAAATGGGATCAACCATTAGCCACATGATGCACCAAATGGCTCACCATGATGTTAACCATTCATTCTTCACCGGCTTGTGAAGACCACGAACCAAATTTTCATGCCAAATTAGTTAACCATTAACCAGATGTTCACCAGAAGTTCACCAGATGTTCACCAGATCACCAGACTCACCTTGTTCTGGACCTGTTGCAAGAAGTCCCTCCTGTTGTGGTCCGTCTTTCCCACCAGCATTTGGGCCATCGTGGAAGTGCCAAATACTTCCTCCGGCGCCGGCGCGGGCGCGGGCGGCACGGCCACGACGCCATCGCTGGGCATTTCGATGGGCATCGCGGCCATGAGGAGCAGAGCTCATTTCATCGAAAATGGCCGCAGGGCACGGAGAAAACATGGTTTACATACATATACATATACATATATATATATATATTTATTTATATATATATATATATATTATATATATATGTGTGTGTGTGTGTGCGTGTGCGTGTGTGTGTGTGTTTGTGTTTGTGTTTGTGTGTGTGTGTACCATCTGAATAGATGTAAAACTTCTCTCTTTTTCTTTCTTCTTTCCTCTCCCTTGCAAATAATAATCATAATAATGCAAGGGGCCACCGGGGTCCCGGGGGGGTCGGTGGCCACCGAAGACACCCCGTCCAAACCCGTGTAAACGTACCTGCATTATCTTAGGTCTAATTGTCTAGGCTGGTTTGCATGTTACAGGACTCAGTTCCTGACGGATCTTTTCAAAGATCCTTTCTTGTCTAGTGTGATTCCTATGGTGACTCCGACAAGGTGCCACAGGGCCAATTGAGGCAACCCTGTTTAGGGTGACTGTCGACTGACCGGATTTCTGAATTGACATTTTTGAATTAGTAATTCGTTTAAGTAAAGTGAAACAGCTGGCCTTGCTGTTCTGCACCATTTATGTGATGTCCCGCTGGTCCTTTGGTCCCAGGGTTCCTCGCCGAAATGCCTGTCTATCAAGGTGAAGCCGTTCTGAACAATCAGAAATTCCGTTTCTTCCTGCAGTTTTAGCTTTGACAACATGGTCACAACAGCAAGGCAGGTTCATGCTTGCAGGTTTGGTGATTCTTTCCTTTTTATGGTTGTCTGGTGAGGTGAAACATATTGTGCACCTAATTCGAGGGAACTTGAACAGCTGTTTATGCCCTTGTGGCTGACCTGACTACCGTCCCTCCAAGGGAACAACGCACGACCTTTAGGAATATAGGAACTGAGTCTTGTTTTCATTAATTGTTTTGTTTTCGTCACCGACTAGTCCCCCATTTGGTCCCTAATTACCTTCCCTTCGCGGCTTCTCCGTAATGTGTTGTGGGGTTTAGGTGTGTGCCCTGTTCCTGGTCAGGTCCGTTTCGCCGTGTAGGTTGGTTCCGGAGGTCCGTCTGTTCCCTTCCCCACCCTGCGCTGTTTTGGTCGTTGGCCCGTCGTTTGTGTCCGCTTTTCTCTTCCTCTTGCCTTTCAGGGTTGAACCGGCTCCGGCCGGGTGTGTGTGTGTGTGTACCATCTGAATAGATGTAAAACTTCTCTCTTTTTCTTTCTTCTTTCCTCTCCCTTTCTAATAATAATCATAATAATGCAAGGGGCCACCGGGGTCCCGGGGGGGTCGGTGGCCACCGAAGACACACCGTCCAAACCCGTGCAAACGTACCTGCATTATCTTAGGTCTAATTGTCTAGGCTGGTTTGCATGTTACAGGACTCAGTTCCTGACGGATCTTTTCAAAGATCCTTTCTTGTCTAGTGTGTGTGTGACTATAAAATCTATATACATATAAATTAATATATATGTATATTCTACATGGGTGTGTGTATCATTGTTAATGCAAAGAAACTAGGCCGTGTATCTGTTGATAGATCATATATGATATGCCTATAATTATTATCATACTTAATCATATAAAATCTAAATGATGCAAACATCACTGCATGATTCATCATGATTGATCAAAGGATAAAGCTGGGTGTGGTCAATTAAACCGATCCACAACAACAAAAAGAACTGTCAGAAGTGGGTCGTACCATCATCCCAATTTTCGGGGGTGGTACGTCGTACGTCGTTTCGAGGGAATTCAGAAAGTCCAGGAGACCTGCTAAAAACGAGGCTAAAAACGTCAATCTCTCTCCAAAAACCATCCAAGCTCCTCATGACTTTGAAATTCATGCAGCCCCAGCTAAATTCAAAATCCCGAGAACGCAGACGTTGCACCAAAAAAAAGAGAGACTTGAAAATTCTTGAAACTGGAGTTTTTTTACAAGATAAGATGGTCAAAAATGAAACTACAGTATAGATTCCCCAAATAGTGGGTTAACCAGTTGGAAAACAACACCGGATCCGCCTGTCCGGACCTTATAGGCTTCAAAATGGTGCGTGGTGCTCCTGGTTGACGACTGGGACATGGGTGGAACCTACAAAAAGTTTGGATTCTGAAGGATTTTGGTGGCTTGGTGAAGGCTCCGTTACAAGGTTTGATTTCCAAAGGGTTAGCCTTAGCCATCCTTAGCCCATTTGAAGGATTGAGGAGAGAAAAAATGTGAACGCAATTGCTCACCACAACTTTGTAAACATCAACCCCGCCCAAAGGGTGTGTGACCCATTCAAGTCAGGTTTGCAAAAGGTGCCTCCCTAAAATCCAACTGCCCGAACCCAAGCATTGCAACGTTGCCTCCCACAACCCTTATGGGAAGGTACAATAGCTAAGGTCCCTTAAAATGTCCCAAAGATGAACAAAACCCAAAAACCGATCCGTATCTTCATCCCGCTGCAAAAAAAAAACAGAGGATGGTTTTCAAGATGTTCAAGCCACCTGTCCTGGATCTATCAATCTGGGAAAATTATAATATTTCACTAACCTGAATTAAGGCCATTTGGGGATGATTTCCCTTACTAACCATGATTTCCAGTGAGGTCGCATTGAGGTCGTTATAATTTACCCAGATCAATATCTATGACCCAGCAATCCTGGTTCATCTTGATTCCAATCGTCATGTCTTACGTCACGTAACTTCTGGTGATGTGGCCACGCACGGCCTCCATTCGGCGTGCACATCGTCTCATAGCGCGGATGTGCTGGCAGCCTGGGTGAAACGTACAACGTTGGACGTGGGGCCGGCTACACCAAGGCATGAGAACTATCTGTGGTAGGAAACTAATGATGTGTGCATTTGCTGGGTAAATCATGGTAAAAATCAACTTCTGAAATGCACACATCATTCGTTTCCTGCTGGGTTTACCCATTAGTTACCCATGATTTATCATGATCCACATCAATCTTTTCTGCGTCTGCTGGGATTGAAATTGACGAGTTCAATTTTCTGAGCGCTTGCTACATATGAATGTCACATGGATTGGTCCAGCAATAGCACTTTGGCGGCCAAGCTACGGCCTTGAGAGATCTCATTTGAATGGGGATGATCATCAGATCTTGCGGTGTAGAAATGTGTTAGAAAACAACAGCAAAAGTCTAGAGAAGTAAAATTCCACCAAAAACTCTGTTCAATCTACCATTTTTCCTCCAATAGATAGACCTTTTCTGCATCTTTTGAGGGGCTACCAACCCATTCGGCCAACCCAGCACTTTGGCTCTCGCACCATGCTATGGGTACAGCATCCAACCCCGTACCCGGCAGGGGCCGGGCCTTGGACGTTGACGAAAAGGATGGAATTGATGGACATTATTTATAGATATTGGTTCCATCTATTTATAGAATCTATTGATAGGATATGTTTATAAAATCTGTTTATAGAATCTATTAGAGTCGATTTATAGGATCTATTTAAGCGGAATCCATGTTGGGCATCCTATCCTTTTTTTAATCTATTGAAGAAATGATGGATTTCCTCCTTGGATAGGGTGGAGGTCCCGGGACCTTCACCAGTTGCGGAACCGGGACCCATGGATGGACGTTTTGTTTCATGTTTTCCATGGCAAATCTGTGCTGGATCTTGCCAGGCAACAATCATCCCTGGATCATCCCTGGCACCAAATCTCATCAATCTGGGGATGACTATTGACATCTATTGACTATTGCCTTTCCCAACCGTCCTTTAACAAAAAAAACCTCCACCCGGCCCAAAAAAACTCGTGCTTCACCAGGTCACGTGGATGTAGCGGGGGGAGCTACCGTGCAACATCTTTCATGAGCTCAACACAGGACTGATGGGACATAATGGGATGGCATCCTGGAACGCCGAGGCTCTTGGCTCCACACTACTGTTTGACTGTGGGGGTGTGAAAAAATGTTAAAATCCATTAGAAATACATTCATTAGAATACTAGCTGGTGATCCAACTCACTCCAATCAGTTGGGCAAATGGTACTTGCGGCTTGAGCATCCATGCACCTATCCTAAATGCTGCATGGACCATCCATCAAAGGTAGGGCATTGCCTTGTCTTGTTGCTTCATCTTTGTCTCAGCACCCATCTCCCAACGACAAGGAGTGCTGAAGCTCGGAGGGGCTGTGCTGGAATGAAAGGAAACCCATCTTCAGCTTGCCATGTCTGCTGGTGTCTATTGGTCCTCGCTCTGCACTGTCTCTCTCATCCCCTTTGGGGAAACTGAAAGCTGCGGCATGCAGTGCACTTCATCAAGCTTCCCCGCCATATTTAACTCAAATCTTTCAAGAAGTTGCATGACATTGGCGATCATTACCCTAGTAAGTAATTACACCATCATGAAAGTGGAAGATGTGGAACAGCTAACACTTCGAGGATGTTCCCATTGAACATGGATGAAAAGGTGTCCAATGAATATCCCTGCCACCTAATCATAACACTCCCGCATTGAAGAAACAGGCCAAGTTGCCGCAATGTTTCGTTCCCACCTGATCCCGGCAACGATCACCCGTGGTTGGCGGGTTGTGACACAACGTGGCCATTGGCGTCAGTGATGGTTGCCATCCACCAGCGGCCAACGGAAGATACGGAAGCAGTGATCAGAAACCTTCACCTCCCTTCATTGCTCCATTAGAGTCATTAGAGTTCCTTCCCTCGGCATTAATTTTTGGCTACTTATACTTCTCCCCCCACCAACCCCCAAAAAAACACACACACAAACTCGGAAGATTTCACCACCGTCTCCAAGGTCGTTTACAAACGGTGTACCTCCAGCGAGATTTCAGACCCTTCATACCCCACAGATCGACGGCGCTTTAGCCTTGACAAGATCTTTTCAATCTGCTCAATTTCATCGACTTCAATGAACCCACCGTCAGCAGATTTCTCGCCAGGCACCTCTTGCGCTTCCGATTTGCTGGGCACCACCGGCGCTGCTTGAGCAGCTGCGCGTCGGAGGGCCAACCATTTGAGTGCATCGGCCACAAGTCCTCAGAGATCTCAGAGGGGCCATGGGAAGTCAACAGTCAAGGTGGAACTATTGCTGGAGGAAACCATGGGAAACCATGCGAAGTCTTCGACGCACTGCAATTCACCGATATAATCTTTACCCATCTTTATGCAAGTTAAAATTTATGTAAAGACCTCCCAAAACAGGCAGAACTAACCGTTTCGTCCACAAGTTCATTTGCGTGCTACCTGTTGTTGTGGTTCTGAATTTCCTCCCGCACCCTTTCATGACTCCACAAAACACCTTGGATCATCCTCGATCTAGTCACCTTGGCTCAATCAGTTTCCCCAAAGTCAGATGAGGAGGGACCAAAACAAAAGGGTCACAAAGGCATTCATGATGCGAAAGTTATATGCCGTGTCATGCCGATACTAAAAAAATACATGCGGGTTACTATCCAACCCCAAATGGCTACCAAAAACAACAACACCTTTCAACTTCACCATCAAATCACGCCATGTTTTTTCTACATGTTCAACCACAGCACCTCATGTAAAGAATTCTGCAACCTTTTAGGTTTTCTATGGTCTTTTCCCATTTTCACCAGGCCATCTCACCATTCCCAGTGGCCCAGCAGGCAGACGCTCACAGCCACCAGCAGCGGCCCACCAAAGTCCTCCAGCGTGAGCCCAGTCTGCTCCTTTTCTGCCTGCGCCTCCTCGGTCGCAGCCAAACAAGCATCCACGGGGCTGTGCACCTGCCAAATTCTGGCCAAACTTGGCCGGCACCCCAGCACCAAAGGATTCAAGTTATGGGCCCACCTCAATCTCCAGTCAGGGTCCAGGGGACCCCAGGTAACATTAGGTTTTTTAATGTTAATATCTTCATCATGCCTCATGCACATTCAGTTACATGATATGTTTAAACCTACATAAGTTACATATTGTATATAATGCATTTACATCCATTTATCGCGCATTTCATGTTTGAAAACAAATGCTTATGGATTGTATTGGTTCTCCCTGTGGATCCATCGTGTTTTTTTAGGAGGCCCCCTGATGGGGTGTTAAAAACATGAACTAACATGATGGAAAACGATGACAATGGATATAAGTGGGTAGAATGAATCCAACGCTTCAAAGTTTCCATTGCCAAGTATTCAAAAAAACCTGGCGATCGAACGCTCATTTATGGTTTTCCAGTTTTGTCTCTGAGGTTCAATTGTATGCGCTCCCATCGATAGAGTTTGAGGATAGCAATTTCTGAAAACACTCATGTGTGCCTTTTTTTGAAGGGGTTAGTTCCCTTTGGATTCACAAAAACAAACGACAAAATGGACAAACATTTTGGAACATTGGGTTTCTGAAAATGGTGGATCCCCCAAGTCACCATGAGTTTCAATACAAAACAGGTCTAATGACAGGATGATTTGGGGGTGCTATGACTTAGGAAATCTCCACATGTCATCTGAAAATCCACCACTTGCCCCAGCCCAAGTCCATTCGCACCTTCAAGGCGTTGATCCAGGTGCCCTGCGCCTTGGCGTCCCTCAGGTGGAAGGTGGCGGAGCGCTTGAAGCGGTCGCTGACTGGACACATCTGCTGCTCGTAGAACAAGGGGTCACCCACGCGCATCAAGTGGCAAAAACTGCCTGAAACATTGGCCACTTAACCGGGAAAATCCGACTAGTGCGGATTCGCGGGTAACGGCCACGGCCGCGGTTCAGGCAGGTTCCGGCAAAAAAATGATGATGATGATGACGATGATGATGACGATGACGATGACGATGATGATGATGATGATGATGACGATGATGATGATGATGACGACGATGACGATGACGATGATGATGATGATGGTGATGATGATGATGATGATGATGATGGCGACGATGACGAAGATGAAGATGATGATGATGATGATGATGATGATCGACGACGACGACGACGATGATGACGATGACGATGACGATGACGATGATGATGATGACGAGGACGACGACGACGACGACGATGATGATGATGACGACATGTGGTTTCCATCTTGGGGGTCGTATCCCCCGTTTTGATCCATTTTGTTTAGTTGTTTTAGTCTTGTTTCACTACATGGGGGTTGTCCAAAATACCTTTTCCCGGACAGCCCTCAATCGCTCAGCCAATCGCGTAGCAACCGCGGTACCACAGTGAGCAATCGCGGAAGGGTTTGTTCTTCGTTGATCAGATCATATACATAAAATATAAGTTATGTATTATATAATGAGGATCCATGCGTGAACGCATTCGATTTCAAATTTGGGAACAAAATAAGCTCGCGCGGTCCGGAAACGGTCCGGAAAACTCACAGTAGTACCAGCAGCAGTAGTACTAGTAGTACTAGTAGTACTAGTAGTACTAGTAGTACTAGTCGTAGTAGTAGTAGTAGTAGTACTAGTACTAGTAGTAGTAGTAGTACTAGTAGTAGTAGTAGGAGTAGGAGTAGGAGTAGGAATAGGAGAAGGAGTTCTAGTAGCAGGGCAAGGGAAGAAAGGGAGAGGGAGGGAAAGAGAGAAAGAGAGAGAGAGAGGGAGGGAGGGGGAAACAGATGGTTGCGTTTGACCGGTTTCTGACGGGTTTCTGACTGGTTTCTGACTGGTTTCTGACTGGTTTCTGACTCGTTTCTGACCCTTCAGCGGAACTCGTGTCAATTGGATTTAAAAGCAAGAGCAGAAATTCCTAGGTGTACTAGTGGTAGTGGTGGTGCAGTAGCAGCGGGTGTGGTGGTAGTACTAAGAGTAGTAGCAAATCTAGTAGTGGGAGTAAGGATCCATGCGTGAACGCATTCGATTTCAAATTTGGAAGCAAAATAAGCTTGCGCGGTCCGGAAACGGTCCGGAAAACTCACAGTAGTACCAGCAGGACTAGCAGTAGCAGTAGCACTAGCAGTAGTGGTAGTGGAAATTGCAATAGGAGTAGGCGTAGGAGTTCTGATGGGAGGGTGAGGGAATAGGCAAGGGAGAGAGAGAGAGAGAGAGATTGCGTTTGGCCGGTTTCTGACGGGTTTCTGACTGGTTTCTGACTGGTTTCTGACTCGTTTCTGACCCTTCACACGAGTGCAATTGGATTTAAAAGCAAGAGCAGAAATTCCTAGGTGTACTAGTGGTAGTGGTGGTGCAGGGTGGTGCAGTAGCAGCGGGTGTGGTGGTAGTGCTGGGGGTAGTAGCAAATCTAGTAATGAGAGTAAGGATCCATGCGTGAACGCATTCGATTTCAAATTTGGGAGCAAAATAAGCTTGTGCGGTCCGGAAACGGTCCGGAAAACTCACAGTGCACTAGCAGTAGCAGTAGCACTAGCAGTAGTGGTAGTGGAAATTGGAATAGGAGTAGGCGTAGGAGTTCTGGTAGGAGGGTGAGGGAATAGGCAAGGGAGAGAGAGAGAGTTGCGTTTGGCCGGTTTCTGACTGGTTTCTGACTATTTCTGACCCTTCCGTGGAACTTCTGTCAAGTGGAGAAAAGCAAAGGCAAAAATTCCTCGGTGTAGTAGTGGTAGCGGCGTTGCAGTGGTAGCGGCGCTAGTGGTAATACTGAGAGTAGTAGCAACACTAGTAGAAGGATCCGCCCATGAACGCATTCGTTTTCATATTTGAGAAGAAAAGAAAATTGCGCGGTCCGGAAACGGTCCGGAAAACTCACAGTAATACCAGTAGTAGGAGTAGGAGTAGGAGTAGAAGTAGGAGTAGGAGTAGGAGTAGGAGTAGTAGTAGGAGTAGTAGTAGTAGCAGTAGTAGCAGTAGTAGTAGCAGTAGTAGTAGTAGCAGGAGTAGTAGTAGTAGTATTAGTAGCAATGATAAGAGCTGAGGTGGATGGATGGATGGATGGATGGATGGATGGGATGCTAGGCAAGTGCTGCCTTTTTGGTGTTTCTGACCTGTTTCTGACCTGTTTCTGACCTGTTTTCAATTGGAGCTAGCTTGAATGTCCTTCTGACCTGAAAACATCTGCGCGGATTCCGCGCGCGCGGAATCCGCGCGGCCATGTCAATTATTGGCATGGTTCTGGTCTCGAAAGTAGTAGTAGTAGTAGTAGTAGTAGTAGTAGTAGTACTCGTACTCGTACTAGTAGTAGTAGTAGTAGTAGTAGAAGTAGTAAGTAGTAGTAGTAGTAGTCGTACTCGTACTAGTAGTAGTAGTAGTAGTAGTAGTCGTAGTAGTAGTAGTAGTAGTACTAGCAGTACTAGTAGTAAAAGTAGTACGAGTAGTAGTAGTAGTAGTAGTAGTAGTCGTAGTAGTACTAGTACTAGTACTAGTACTAGTACTAGTACTAGTAGTAGTAGTACTAGTAGTAGTAGTAATAGGGTGGTAGCCGTATAACCAATCGCCAACCAATCGCTCAGCCTATCGCGATGCAGGTTTTAGCAATCGCGCAAAGCAAAGTAAACGCATCAATTCATAAATTTGTGACCTGCTTTTACGGACGGCTCCCACATGTTTGACAAGACTACCAACTTTTGGACCATTGTTTTCATCCCAACTCGCACTGATTGAAAACCCGGTTTGGTTGCTGTAAAAAAATGCCAAAATCCACAGCAGCTGGAAGAACCCTATATAACGTTTTCCTGACTAAATCCATATTAGCTTCTGTCTGAGAAAAGGTTACGGTATAATGTACCGATTCTTTGATCGAAATTTCATTGGCAAATGGGATATAATAGGCAACCATTCACATTATACCCCCATGTTTGGTCTCACTTGGCTGCGCCGGGAAAAAAACTGGTTGGTTCCCAGCTTTCCTGCTAAAGTCTAACTGCTAATGGCTATGCAAACAAATTACCGTTATCCCCAAAGAAACTAAAAGTCTAAGTTATATCCCCATAAAATCCCGAAGAATATCCATTGCATCACCAAAAACGTTGGTAGTTAATATTGGTGGTTGTGTTCAACAAAATTTTCTATTGATGACATGATGATGAGCCATTAAGAACTGATTATGGTTAACTATGGATGGTTATTTTGATAACTATTGATGATCAACTATGAACAAATCACAGTTGTACCACAATATCCCCAGTATATCTCCATTAAATCCCCCATTATATGGGTGGGTTCCTAGAATGGTGGTACCCCTAAATCATCAATTTTTATAGGATTCTCCGTTATAAACCAGCTATTGGGTACCCCCTATTTATGGAAACCCCTACATAATTATCTTACTTCTTGGTGAAAACCACTCTTTTCCCAGGTACTGTCCGTCTGCCCAGCTTCGAAGTCCTCCAGTGCCATGACGCCGGCCTCGCACTGCTGTCCAATGGCCTCCAGCACTTCCCGGCGGCCATCGATCAGCACCGTCTGACTCGCGGGGAAGTTGAAGTTGCTCACGAGGTACCTGGGGGATAGAAAATCGACCATTTCATTGGGATATAGTGGGAATAGACTAGGAAATAACGGTACATACTAGATCATACTAGGAATACAATGGGATATAATGAGCTATAAATAGCCAAAAATGGGTATGGGATCCGTTGTATCTGATTATCTACCGCAAACCCAGGTTGTAGCATGTTACAGTTATAACGCAACTTAGCTAACAAACTGGGGCACAACTTTCTGGGAAAATGCAAAACCAACCATGCACAGGGATATATATATAATGGGATAATCATTGGATATAATTGGATACAAGTCATTGGATTCAATGATATGCAAAACAGTACAACATGACCACCGTGTGAGGAAGATATCCTAAAATATCATGGGATTGTTTAATCATGTTTAATCAACAAATTAATAAGATCACTCTGTTAATTTTTATCCCAATATATTCCAACAACGTTTGTTCACCTATATAACTATAAACTAAAACCACAAAAGAACTACGTAACTATGGGTATATTTGCCGGCAAAGCTAAGATACGCATAAAGCGAACCATGGGACACCAGTTTGTATCCACCTGCCTGGCGTGATGCTTGGTGTGTTCAGATATGGGGGTTTCGTAAAACTATGTAAAACTGGGGGATCCCAAATCACCATGGGTTTTCATCCTAAAATTGTCTACCAGACTGATGTCTATTGACTTGGATGATGTGGGGGTGCCCCCATGACTCAACGGAAACCTCCATGACTGGACTGAGAAATCGATTTAGCAAGCGACGAGTTGTCCTGGGTGCAGATCTTCCAGTTATTCGCCAGAATCGCCTCCAGAGAGGCCACTGTGGTGCTGGCACTCTGCTGCACGATCAACGCGGTGGCCAGATTAGCCGTGTAGGAACTCACCGTCCTGTGATGGAGAAAATATGGACTTAACCAATAAGAAAGGTGATATAATAATAGGAATTGAACATGTTTTGATACTTTCAAAGGATCTCAAAAATGATTTACTGGAATATGAAATGTACAAGTAGGGCCCCGGCAAGCCGGGTGACGGAAGTTTCGAGAAGAAGAGCCCATAAAGACAAGGAAGAGCCTATAGGAACCACGCCTGACCACCTTGCTGGCACGGCCGTCGACTGCGTGATCTCTTGGAAGTCTTTGTCCTTGACATTTCTTTCTCTCGACATCTTTGCCTGATGCTGCCACTTTCTCTTGATCTGGCTTGCTCCTGACATTTCTGAATCTTGACAGCCCTTCTGATCGACAGCTCTGAAGCCAGAGACTTGACACACTTTTCTCTCCTGACAAGTTTTATCTGATGTAGCTGCTGTCTCTTGAAACTGATATCGTTTCAGCCGCTTTCCGTTGACGTTTCTTTCTCTTGGCATCCTTAGCTTTGGGCATCTCTTTTCTTGGGACCTTCTTCTCTTGACATTCTCTTCTCTCCACATCTCATTCTCTTGACACGGTTTTCGCTTGGGACCATTTTTCTTGTTTCCTGTTGTTTCACATGTTTATTTTGAGACCTCTTTCTGTTAAAGTTGTCTCCTTTGACACCTTCTGTCTTGACATCTCCTTTGTCTTGAGGACGTTTTACATTCTCACATCTCTTCCTTTTGACATTTTCGTACCTTGCGAACAAAATTCATTCTGTGGACTACAGGACTTGCACATAGTCCTTCCTGACCAAAAACCAAAGTATTTCCCATTATTTCCCAGTACTACTTCCTACTACAAAGCTTGCACAAAGTACTTCCCAGTACTTGAGGGCAAGCGGTAAGGGACGAAAGCTAGCTTGGCAGGGTGATGGGCATGAAACACAGAAGGTAGCGCAAGTGTAAGCAAAAAAAATGAGAACATATGATCGTTGTCTACTGTTGCCCGAAGCAAATGAAGACATTCAGCATAGACAAGATCATGACAACTGAGGAAGGAAAATTCAAAGGTCCACCTTCGGCACCGGAGTGGACCTTTGGAAGCGCAGGAAGACGTCATGCAGTGCGAGGCGACAGTTTACGACGACAGGATGATGTGCGCGCGCAACATGAAAATGGAGAGCAAGGCCAAGGTTCCAATGTGAAAAGGGCAAAGTTGTGAGGGTCGAAAGTCGAGTGTATAGTGGAAAGTGTGAAAGCTTAAACCTTATTGTGTGAGTGGCACGTGTAAAAGTAGAGTGTGGAGTGCCAAGTGTAGAGTGTGAAGTGTAAAGTGTAGAGTGTGGAGTGTAAAGTGTCGAGTGTGGAGTGTGGGGTGGAAAGTGTGAAAAAAAATAAAGTGTGAAGTGTAATTGCGGAGTGCAGAGTGCGCAGTGTAGGGAAAAATTCAAAGGTCCACCGTCGGCACCGGAGTGGACCTTTGGAAGCGTGGAAAGAAGTAACGCAGCAAGCGGCGAAAGTTCAGGACGACACTAGATGTGCGCACGCAACATGACAATGGAGCTAGACCAAGGCTCCATACAGTGTCAGGTGTAAAAAGGGCAAAGTTGTGGGGGCCTAACGTGAAGTGTAATGTGTAAAGTGCGAAAGCGTACAGATTATAAAGTTTGAGTGCCACGTGTAAACGTAGAGTGTGGAGTTGAAAGGAGGGGGAGGGGGAGGCGGGTAGTTAACTGAGAAGTTTCTCGCGATTGGAAATTCCATCCCCCCGAATACCTTACTAAAGCAAGAGGGGCTTCAGCTAGCAGAAGCTAGCTTTCGTCAAAGCTTGCACAAAGTACTTCCCAGTACTACTTCGTATTGCAAAGCTTGCACAAAGTACTTCCCAGTACTACTTCGTACTACAAAGCTTGCACAAAGTACTTCCCAGTACTACTTCGTATTACAAAGCTTGCACAAAGTACTTCCCAATACTACTTCGTACTACAAAGCTTGCACAAAGTACTTCCCAGTACTACTTTGTATTACCAAAGCTTGCGCAAAGTACTTCCCAGTACTACTTCGTATTACAAAGCTTGCACAAAGTACTTCCCAATACTACTTCGTACTACAAAGCTTGCACAAAGTACTTCCCAATACTACTTCGTACTACAAAGCTTGCACAAAGTACTTCCCAGTACTACTTCGTATTACAAAGCTTGCAC
Organism: Cladocopium goreaui; assembly: GCA_947184155.2. Classification (NCBI taxonomy): domain Eukaryota; class Dinophyceae; order Suessiales; family Symbiodiniaceae; genus Cladocopium; species Cladocopium goreaui. Next base: position 424,208 of record CAMXCT020004646.1, read on the forward strand.
AAAGTACTTCCCAATACTACTTCGTACTACAAAGCTTGCACAAAGTACTTCCCAGTACTACTTCGTACTACAAAGCTTGCACAAAGTACTTCCCAATACTACTTCGTACTACAAAGCTTGCACAAAGTACTTCCCAGTACTACTTCGTATTACAAAGCTTGCACAAAGTACTTCCCAATACTACTTCGTACTACAAAGCTTGCACAAAGTACTTCCCAGTACTACTTTGTATTACCAAAGCTTGCGCAAAGTACTTCCCAGTACTACTTCGTATTACAAAGCTTGCACAAAGTACTTCCCGATACTACTTCGTACTACAAAGCTTGCACAAAGTACTTCCCAGTCGTATTACAAAGCTTGCACAGAGTACTTCCCAGTACTACTTCGTATTACAAAGCTTGCACAAAGTACTTCCCAATACTGCTTCGTACTACAAAGCTTGCACAGAGTACTTCCCAGTACTACTTCGTATTACAAAGCTTGCACAAAGTACTTCCCAGTACTACTTCGTATTACAAAGCTTGCACAAAGTACTTCCCAATACTGCTTCGTACTACAAAGCTTGCACAAAGTACTTCCCAATACTACTTCGTATTACAAAGCTTGCACAGAGTACTTCCCAGTACTACTTCGTATTACAAAGCTTGCACAAAGTACTTCCCAATACTACTTCGTACTGCAAAGCTTGCACGAAGTACTTCCCAGTACTACTTCGTATTACACAGCTTGCACAAAGTACTTCCCAATACTACTTCGTATTACAAAGCTTGCACAAAGTACTTCCCAATACTACTTCGTACTGCAAAGCTTGCACAAAGTACTTCCCAATACTACTTCGTACTACAAAGCTTGCACAAAGTACTTCCCAATACTACTTCGTACTACAAAGCTTGCACAAAGTACTTCCTAGAAGAAGGGGCACTGGCGGCCTTACGGGTTAAGGCCACCACGGTTCATTTGGGAATCTTCTTGGAGAAATAGGATATAGAAGATATTGATCGAAGGAAGTTTAGAAGTTAAACTTCCGACAATATGGACAGATGAAAAGCAGAGCAGGGAAGAGGCAGAGAGAAGAGAAAAATCAGAAGAAAGAAGAGTAGAAGAGAAAGAGTAAGAAGAAAGAAGATGCAGATGCGCGAAAAGGTAGGAAAGTCGCGAAACACTGTGTTTTTCCCATGATTTGGGGCTCCGGAGGGTCGAAAAGTAGGCTCGCTAAAGCGTGCGGAGCCAGCTGGCCAGATGAGAGATGAAAAGTTGCACGCCGTTGTGGCGCGAAGCACATTTCGAAGTCAAAATGTACAAAACACACCAGCTCCGGACCACTTTTGGCAGTTGAGATGTCGAAAAAGTGCACACCGTTGTGGCGCGAAGCACATTTCGAAGTCAAAATGTACAAAATACACCAGCTCCGGACCACTTTTGTCAGTTGAGATGTCGAAAAAGTGCACGCCGTTGTGGCGTGAAGCACATTTCGAAGTCAAAAGGTACAAAACACACCAGGTTCGGACCATTTTTGTCAGTTGAGATGTCGAAAAAGTGCACGCCCTTGTGGCGCGAAGCACATTTCGAAGTCAAAATGTACAAAACACACCAGGTTCGGACCACTTTTGGAAGTTGAGATGTCGAAAAAGTGCACACCGTTGTGGCGCGAAGCACATTTCGAAGTCAAAATGTACAATACACCACATTTTGAAGTCAAAATGTGAAAAACACTAGGGTTCGGACCACTTTTGGAGGCTAAGATGTCGCTTCGCTTTGCTTCACTAGACTACACTACAGTACACTACACTGCATTCCACTACACTACATTACACTACACTACACTCCACAACACTACAACTACAACTACACAACTACACTACAACTACAACTACACAACTACACTACACTACATTCCACTACACTAGATTCCACTACACTACACTACATTACACTACACTACACTACATTACACTACACTACATTCCACTACACTAGACTACACTACCTTCCACTAAACTTCACTACACTCCACTACACTAAACTCCATTACACTACAACTACACAACTACACTCCACTACATTCCATTACACTACACTTCACTACATTACACTACACTACACTCCACTACATTACACTACATTACACTACACTACACTACCTTCCACTGCACTTCACTACATTACACTACATTACACTACACTACACTCCACTACACTACAACTACAACTACAACTACACAACTACACTCCACTACACTCCACCACACTAAATTACACTACACTACACTACATTACACTACACTCCACTACACTACACTACACTCCACCACACTAAATTACACTACACTTCACTACATTACACTACACTACACTCCACTACATTACACTACACTACACTACCTTCCACTGCACTTCACTACATTACACTACATTACACTACACTACACTCCACTACACTACAACTATAACTACAACTACACAACTACACTCCACTACACCCCACTACACTAAATTACACTACACTAAAATAAACTACATTACACTACATTACACTACACTACACTACATTCCAGTACACTCCACTACACCACATTACAAATACACTACACTACATTACACTCAATGACACTGCACCACAGGTAGACAGGTAGACAAATAGATAGATAGACAGATAGACAGGTAGACAGCTAGACAGATGAAGGAGGGAGAGAGAGAGAGAGAGAGACAGAGAGAGAGAGAGAGATAGATCGATCGATAGATAGATAGATAGGTAGATAGATAGGTAGGTAGGTAGGTAGATAGTCAGAGAAAGAGAGAATAGTGAGAGAGATCAATCATCTTTCGATCCATGAGTGGCTTCGCTCTGCCAGATTCACAACAACCAACCTCTCCTATAGGTCTCCTATTTTTGAAACTTCCGCCACCGCCTTGTGCGGTACTACTGGTACATAGATCAACTGTTGTTTGAATGGCCAGCTATCCTTTGTGTCCCAAAATGGGTGCAAAATAATCCAAAGTGAGAGTGAACAGCCACCAAAAGGGATGTTTCTCTTCCATGCGAACTAGTAATCAATACAAATGTAAACCCTGCAGGGTTTAACAGTTTTGTACTGATATGCGAACGGCGGTTCAAGCTTCTACGTAATTATCTGCCTTGACTGGTCCATCTAGATCTCCATGGATTTGCTGAAGTGTGTCCCAAAAACTACAAAGAAACATGCTTCATCAAAACGTGAATGTCCCGTTTGGAAAATTAAAATCACCTTGAGCAGACCAAGGCCTTTGTTCTTCCAGAATGATTCTGCTCGACTCACAAAAAGTGAATAATTTTGAACAATTGCCAAAAGTGTTGAGTTCGAATGTGATTCTCTTGCATTTCCAGCCACAACCTTCGCGCCAATGCGTGATGAACTGGGAAAATCCTTCTTCTTTTGTCAACAGACTCAACAGAATCAATCCAGTGCCACCAACATAGTTTCGTAGATCGATTGAAATACTATCAGCATGTTCGAACCGTGTTTGATCTGCGGCAGAAGTTTTCAAAGTGGAGGAAAAAGACACCTGATCCTCTGTTGAAAAATCAAACTTCTCAGTGTAGATGCTACTTTCTCAAAAAAGAACACGTCTTAGCACAAGCGATCTCCCCTGACATTCATTGATTTATTAAAGCTGAGGTCCACTCGGGACAATTAAGGCTTTCCCCGTTCTGCATGTGGCACAGAGAAAGAGGTTCCATTACAAGCATCGTCAATCTCCATTTGTTATATTTGTTGCACTTGTCAGTGCTTTTTTTGGACGGCTCACCGGCCACAAGACTCCCCCAGCAAAACTTTCACCTGGCCTTGCCCACCATCGTTGGATGCCACCCGCTGTGCAGGTATGGTGGATGAAAACAACTGAGACATGATGATCCACTGGATTCTTTTTCAAGGGGCAATGTTTTCAAACTTGGGCACTCGTGAGGTGGGATGGAGTGGGCACTCAATGAAGGAGTTGTTGAGATCTGTTGAGCTACTCACGAGGTTGGGCCTGGGAGCAAGCCAAAGCGGCCACCACAACAAACATGTCGAATGGCACAGATTGAAGCTGCTAAAAGTCTTCCAAAAATGCCATGATGCCTCACTGGTGCCTGGTGCCGGCCAATGCTCGGAAATAAATCTTTTGACATTTTGAAACCTTTCTCTCTTGGACACAGCTAGCAACAAACATCATCAAAGATCCTTACGCAATGTCATGCACACAGTATGGGTGACTTCCCCGCCCTCATTGCAACCGAAGTACTGTACTACTGCTGGTAAGGGGAAACAGATGTGTGTGTTGACGCTACTCTGGTGCTGGTGCCTCTTTGGCGCGAGTTCCAGCAAGTAAATTAGACCATTTTGTCCAAGTGAAACCGAAGCTACTGGGCACCCAGTCTTCAAATCAATCGGAATCATTGACTTGCCCAACAACAAATTGTGAAGCAGCGGCGCCACAATCATGAGCTTAGATGATAGTTTGCACCAGGTGAGTGTTTACAATGACCATGTGGTGATCATCTTGCGCCCAGGCGCCGCGAGGCCAGTGGCAATTTACAAGTGCTCACTTGTTGCCAAAGCCCCTCAGCCGGGTGGAAGCTGACCGGGTCATTGGGAGGCACTGGCGGCTTAAACAACAATGACTACATTGTGACTACATGCACATCTGCATGTGCACATGTGCACGGAACGCACTATGCCAACAGTAAAATGCACAAAAGTGACACCAACAAAAAGACATAAGGAGGCTAATAAATGCTGGCATGGGTGCAGGCATGCAACATGAATGCCTGAGCGAGTGAATGCGTGAATATGTGAAAGCAGGTATGGGTGTCTGCATGTGCGTGTGTGTGTGTGTGCGCGCATGTATTTGTAAGGGCCTCTGTGGCCGCATGCCCGTGTGCAGCCAAAACACCCGAAAGAAGCCGGGGCAACCTGTCGATCCTGGGCGCAAGACAGGCAAAGTAACTGAAAGCGAACAACCCGCCATGTGCTCACACAGCAAGCCATCCCCAAACAGCGAAAGAACTGGGGACACAGCCAATCTGGGAACTCAACGCCTTACACAGGAATCGGCGGCAATCATGAAATTGACGCAGGTGCAACTCCAATCGCGATCTCTTGACGTTGCCAACTCTATGACCCCGGCCCAGGTGTTTGCACGCTGCTCTGGTGAAGGTAAGGCAATTGTGCTCTAAAATGTGGTACTCCTGGTTGGTGTATGGCAGCCGTGGCAAGAAATTACTCAGCAAACTCTGGCACAGACTTACATGATTTATGCAGTGAGTATGGCGGCAACCGGCGAACCGGGCCGTGAACCGGCAAACCGTGGCCATACGGCTGCCCCCCTCCACGGTTCCACGGTTCCACGGCTCAGCCGTGAGCCGTGCGGCCACGGCCGGGCTCCACGGTTCCACGGCTCAGCTGTGGAACCGTGCGGCCACGGCTGGGCTCCACGGTTCCACGGCTCAGCCGTGAGCCGTGCGGCCACGGCTGGGCTCCACGGTTCCACGACTCAGCCGTGGAACCGTGCGGCCACGGCTGGGCTTCCACGGTTCCACGGCTCAGCCGTCAGCCGTGCGGCCACGGCTGGGCTCCACGGTTCCACGACTCAGCCGTGGAACCGTACGGCCACGGCTGGGCTCCACGGTTCCACGGCTGAGTCGTGGATTCGTGAAGCGCAGCGTGGCGGCTCAGCGTGGAACCGTGGAGCCCAGCCGTGGCCGCACGCTTCCACGGCTGAGCCGTGGAACCGTGGAGCCGAGCCGGGGCCCCGCCGCTGCCTTCCAAGGGTTGTTGTGGCACAAAGTGGGCCACTGTGGGGCACGGGTTGAATTCAACTTGTCTTATTTCATGCGATGGTCTATTCGACTCTCAAGGCCCAAAAATTTCCTTGTCTATAACTGTAGGTGGTGGAATGGGGGAACAATATTTGACAACTAATGGTGTCAAAGTCAAACATACCAAATACGATCAGGCATACCTTAGCTTTGTCTGGTCATTCGTGCCCATGGCGCTGGCTGCATGAGTCTTTTTCCTTTTGTTGGGCCAGCTCAGGCAGGGCAAGTTGTGCCCGTGTGAGTCTCATCCAAGAAAGATCAAGAAAGCATGTAAGAACCAACTACGCCATTCTCCAGACTGTTTTTTAATGTTAGATAAAATCGTTTTGAGATGTTGATGATATGTCTTTCTCTTTCAAAATCTTTTGTGGTTTCAAAAGTTGGTTGCCCAATCTCTCAGCCACTGGAAAACGCCTGCCCGCAGAGCAGCACGCTTTGGCTGGAACGTTTGTCTTATAGGTCGTTTGCTGCCATGGAGGGGCTTGAGAACCCACTTGATGGTGTCAAGAAGGAGAAAGGGTTTAGAACTCTCTCAGATCTTGCGGGTCTTGCCTTGAAATGGGATGATTCCTCTGTTGTACGTCAGCGGATGAGGGACCATCTCAATCTTATGGTTCACTATGACACAAAAACCAAGAAAGAAACCAATTTTGACGTGGAAAGGACATTGAGGAATGCCAAGGCAAACTCAGCTCCGCTGACCCCTTTGTGCCACTTAATTCGCTCTACTCGAATGGTTCCCAACATAGACAAGCTTGCAGGGGAGGTGGCGAAGGTGTATGTTATGAACAACCAGTCCATCACTTCTAAGTTGGCTATGTCTCAGGCTTGGTCTTTGCGATATCTGATAGGCGTGATCAGAAATTCTATCCGAACTGACAAGAAAGACAAGACCAAGAAAATCTTGCCAAAGGACCCTGGTTCTTAACATAACCAAGTTTTTTTTAGTAATTTCCACTTTTTGTTTGACCCACCTGTGCTGGTAAGAACCCTTTCGCCCTGAATGTTTGCAGCTGCAACACTGCCTCCTCAGGACCCGGTGGTGCAAGAGATGCTCATAGACCTGGGTGTCATTTTACGGAAGGAGCGGGACAGCAGTTTTGTCCATGGTCTGGTAATTCAATCCATGGAATCATGGAACCATTGGGGATTATTTTCGAAAACAAAATGGTATATTGTCATCATCGAAAAATCAACAACGATTAGCAACCCGTGCCCCCCATGCTATCCAATTCACATCGGAAACCGCCTTCAGGACGATGGGTCTTGGAGATTTCTACCCAGTTGCTCCCGGAGGAGATTGGAATGATGGTGGTCATAGATCAAGAACATGTCCCACTTGTTGCCCAACCCCATGGCTATACACATTATAGTCTCAATGCAGGGTGTGTTGGCATCATGGGCATTGGCTTAAGACAGAAAGTTTGAAATCACCCTGTACCTTGAAACCCTTCCAGCATCATTCTTCGATTTGATAGGATGTGGACAGCCTTGATGCCGAGCCGCGCCCAGTGAAGGATTTGGACACAGCGGAGGCGAAGGAGACATTCAGTTTGCCAATTGCTTCTCCTTAAAGGCCAACCCATTCAAATGATGGACATGCATGTCACTTACAAACAGTGAAACATGCAAATGTAAGGAGCTTGACATTTTGGTGTTTGAGAAAATGCTCTCATCTCCTTAGGGTCTCCCCATTGTTGCCATCGTGATTCCAAGGTTGCTGATCGCCACTGTGAAGAAAGCAGCAGCGAAGCCAGCACCCAAGCGTCCTAAGAAAAAGGACCAGGACGAGGCCAATAATCCCCCGGAGGATGACAAGAAGCCGACGCCAAAGGGTGACAAGGGTGACAAGGGTGAGAAGCCTAGGAAGAAAATTAAGGACTGAGAATGGGTTGACCCTCGCCCAAACAGTATTTCAAAGTTGTTTTATAATCATTTGTTTTGCTCTTATCGATATGAAAAACTTGAAAAAACATGCGGTGCCCTAACTCCCAACATCTTTCCAGCTCAGGATCTCAGGGATTCGTGTAGCTGCGCAGCGAAAGCCTCGGCAAACCGTTCTTGCTGATGGCCCGTAGCAATGATAGCTGACAGCCACTTGGGACCCCTCATTAACTCTTCAAAGCTTAAGTGGTGCCAAAAATCATTGATGGGATTCACCCAGTTTTGCTTTTTCACTGGACACAATTTTGTGGTTGTGAACTCACAGGGTTTTTCAATCCTGTGTTAAATTCACAGTTCTGCGAGGAGAGCATGTCTGAAAAGATATGCCATGTGCAGAAACATAGCTCAGTCAGTAGGTATCATTTACAAGATCTCGATGTGATCATGCGCTACGTCATCACTTGTCTGTGCGCGTGCGAGGGTGAAAATGCTGGATAATCGCAAGTAAAAAAATCAAGGGCCTATTCCTCAAAATTTCAGCAAAGGGACAGGGCATTCTCGCACATGCCAGGTCCATCGGATGCAGCACTGGATTTGGCATGGAGCTACAGCAAAGGAGCAGCTTGCCATTGAGGTTTAGAGTTTAGAGTCTACATGTCCCGTATCCTGCAAAGGATTGACAATCAATTCTTCGATAGTTTCAAGTCATGATGCTTACATGTCCTGGTTTTGTTATCAAGAAGACTGACTGCCCACTCTGAGCTTAGGCCCCTTGTACTGAGATCATCCAACGGGCTGAATCCATCATTTCGTATGATGAACGTGACCTAGACCTGAGCCTGAAGAGACCTGAATTCTGAATGATTGGGACAACCTTTTTCCAACAACCCTGAAGAAGGTAGAAAAAAAGAAGCTGTATATATGTACAACGGTTAAACTATACCTGCCAACCTCTTCGAGGCGTGAGATTTCAAAAGTGGATGTCCGTCCGTGCCGTCAACATTACTGACATGTGTTGACGAAATATGCGAGAAACGTATCATATATGGAGTGTGTGAGATCAACTTCTTGTGCTGTACTGTCACCTTCGAGATGTACTTCGCGGGGACCACTCCGTTGATCCCAGGCGACAGGATCACTTCGTTGGCACTCTGGAAGAATGTTCACATGTAAGATGGCCGTATATTGAGGTACTCACTTTGAGACAAAGCCTACACAATCCGCATTCTTGGTTGTATATCCCGTGTTATACTTGCACTAAATATCCCCATACTGTTGCTTGTTTATTTCTCATTTCAACTATCCAGTGGTTAGACATATCCAACAATTCCCATGATCACATAGATTACTTTGCATTAATTGTGCGTGGTGTTCCATCGAATAGCTAACAACAATGAAAATCAATATCATGAAATATCATCAACACACCTTTAAGTTGATAGGTAATGATAACCACTCAAATCCATCAGCTATCAGGAATTCAAAATCCAGAAAATATCATCAACATTGCTTTTGTGATAGGGATAACCATTGAAATCCTATAAGGAATTCATATTAAATCACCATGTCTCAAACCCAGCAATCCCAACTGATGCTACTCTCTGGTAAACTAACGTAGCTATGGAAAATCCACATGTGTCATGGGTCAATCAACTATTTATATGGCAATTTTCCGGCTATGTTAAATGACCAAAGGGTAAATCCCATATCATCCATTCAATTCCTAGGTTTTTAACACCACAACAATCCATTCACCCAACGACTTTACCATATATGAAGGCTACCAAAGACGATAGATACTTTTAAAAACTTATGTGCGAACAATCAGGTTTGCCCCACCATCCCCATATGGGCCCGAAGCTGGTTGTCTCTACCGCTGTCACACAGCACCAAAGTCAAAGGCGGGAAAAAAGTTCTGGGGGGCAATCATTTTTACACAGACCAAAATGGAAGCGAACTTTTGACCTTTAATCGCTAAATGATACTCAATGGGCCTAACTGTATGCAAATGGATAAGCATATCTGGTATCTGAATCCATATCAAAAAAGAGCAAACGGTTTCAAGGTCATCAACCACATTTCCAAGTTGTCTCCATTCCTAGCTTTTTTTTTGCAACTTTGGCTCAGCCTGAGAAATTTGGGTCGACATCAATCTCGATGTCCAGCCAACGACCACCAGTCAGTGGGTGCGGTTTTTAAAACCGCAGCACTGTGGTCAGATAATCCATGCACCCAACGACTTTACCATATTTGAAGGCTACCAAAGACGATACTTTTAAAAACTTATGTGCGAACAATCAGGTTTTCACCATCCCCATATGGGGCCCGAAGCTGGTTGTCTCTACCGCTGTCATACAGCACTAAAGTCAAAGGCGGGAAAAAAGTTCTGGGAGGCAATCATTTTTACACAGACCAAAATGAAAGCGAACTTTTGACCTTTAATCACTAAATGATACTCAATGGGCCTAACTGTATGCAAATGGATAAGCATATCTGGTATCTGAGAAAACTGCTGACAGCAACCGAGACACTCCACAATTGCATCGCTGGTGCCATTTGTAACAGACTATCCGGAGGTGGTGTGAAATTGCTTGGACCAATGACTCAAGCTCAACCGCTGCTCAGATCTGTCACCTTCGAGATGTACTTCGCGGGGACCACTCCGTTGATCCCAGGCGACAGGATCACTTCGTTGGCACTCTGGAAGAATGTTCACATGTAAGATGGCCGTATATTGAGATACTCACTTTGAGACAAAGCTTACACAATCCGCATGTTTGGTTGTATATCCCGTGTTATACTTGCACGAAATATCCCCATACTGTTGCTTGTTTATTTCTCATTTCAACTATCCAGTGGTTAGACATGTCCAAAAATTCCCATGATCAAATAGATTACTTTGCATTAATTGTGCATGGTGTTCCATCGAATAGCTAACAACAATGAAAATCAATATCATGACATATCATCAACACACCTTTAAGTTGATAGGTAATGATAACCACAAAAATCCATCAGCTATCAGGAATTCAAAATCCAGAAAATATCATCAACATTGCTTTTGTGATAGGGATAACCATTGAAATCCTATAAGGAATTCATATTAAATCACCATGTCTCAAACCCAGCAATCCCAACTGATGCTACTCTCTGGTAAACTAACGTAGCTATGGAAAATCCACATGTGTCATGGGTCAATCAACTATTTATATGGCCATTTTCCGGCTATGTTAAATGACCAAGGGGTAAATCCCATATCATCCATTCAATTCCTAGGTTTTTAACACCACAACAATCCATTCACCCAACGACTTTACCATATATGAAGACTACCAAAGACGATACTTTTAAAAACTTATGTGCGAACAATCAGGTTTGCCCCACCATCCCCATATGGGCCCGAAGCTGGTTGTCTCTACCGCTGTCACACAGCACTAAAGTCAAAGGCGGGAAAAAAGTTCTGGGGGGCAATCATTTTTACACAGACCAAAATGGAAGCGAACTTTTGACCTTTAATCACTAAATGATACTCAATGGGCCTAACTGTATGCAAATGGATAAGCATATCTGGTATCTGAATCCATTTCAAAAAAGAGCAAACGGTTTCAAGGTCATCAACCACATTTCCAAGTTGTCTCCATTCCTAGCTTTTTTTTTGCAACTTTGGCTCAGCCTGAGAAATTTCGGTCGACATCAATCTCGATGTCCAGCCAACGACCACCAGTCAGTGGGTGCGGTTTTTAAAACCGCGGCACTGTGGTCAGATAATCCATGCACCCAACGACTTTACCATATTTGAAGGCTACCAAAGACGATACTTTTAAAAGCTTATGTGCGAACAATCAGGTTTGCCCCACCATCCCCATTTGGGCCCGAAGCTGGTTGTCTCTACCGCTGTCACACAGCACTAAAGTCAAAGGCGGGAAAAAAGTTCTGGGGGGCAATCATTTTTACACAGACCAAAATGGAAGCGCACTTTTGACCTTTAATCACTAAATGATACACAATGGGCCTAACTGCATCGTTCTGTGTAGAGTGGAATTTCTTCAATCTTTCAACTCTTCGTTCCGCGGACCGGAACTCGAATGAAACCAAAATAGATATGACTTGAAAGTCATCGCAACGCATCTTAGGTGACGCAGCCTCGAAGTTTCACCGGTGATCTGAATGCTCTTCCTCTTCCGGATTCCCTTGGGAACACAGGGAAACTTTGAAACGCACAACGAACACACATGCAAGAAATAGCGAAACAATTCGAGGAACAAGGTCAAAAACGGAAAAAACATACATCAAAAAGCATCGACTGTGGTAAAGCTTTAGCATTCAACATCTGTCCCGTTCAAAATGATTCTTGGTCAGCCAAGGGACAACTCTGTTCAGACTCAATCTCCTGAGTTGCTTCAGTGTCAGGACTTCAAACGTGGAATGGTACGTTTCAAAATATAAAAAGTGTGCTAGCAAGAAAACTGAAAAAGTGCAGAGTAGGACTCGGAAGCAAATGTTTTCCATACAAAGAACCTTACCTGTAGGACCTCAATTCTAGAACTCCATACCAGGATTTTTAATAGAAAAGCACAAGATCGTGATCGAAGGACCTTCTATACCAGTAGTACCGCACAAGGCGGCGGCAGAAGTTTCAAAATAGGCTACCAGTAGTACCCGCACGAGGCGGGGCGGAAGTTGCCTTAAAGATATATATAAGACCTTTCTCGTCTATAGAACTTGCATGCGCCTTGCGCCAGCCAAGCCGGTGCGTGCGTGCACTCTGCGAAACTGGTGTCGTGTTGCACATGTCACACTTGAAGCTCCACATCACACTTCACACTTGACAGTCTGCACGCTTCACACTGCACCCTTCGCAGTCAACACTTCACACTTCTCACTTCACACTGCACTCTCCCCAATCCACACTTCACACTCCACACTTCACACTTCACAGTCCACACTTCACACTTCTCATTGCTTTCTTCACACTCCACACTTCACACTTCACACTGCACTCTTCACGCCCCACACTTCACACTGCACTCTTCACACTCCACACTTCATCTCATCTGAGCTCTTCTCACCTTATCCCAGCTCAGCTCTTCTCATCTTATCTCTTCTCATATGTCATCTAAGCTTTCATGAATCACTTCCCAGTACGACTAAGGAACTTGCATGCGCCGTGCGCCAGCCAGGCCCGTGCGTGCGTGCTTTGTGCGAAGCTGTTGCAGTGTTGCTGTCCAAGAACATGACCTTGTATGCGTCCCCGGTGCAATGCAACGTGAAGCAAGCACTTTCCTCACACATCACATTGCACCCTTTACACTTCACATCTGAGCTCTTTTCATCTGGTTTCATGTCGTCCTCCCATATGTCAGCTACGTTCTTCTTGGCTATTTTCATGTCATCTGAGCGCAGCTCAAACTTTCTCATGCGTTGGACCTACTTTCAACTTATCTCGGCGCTTCTGCACGTCAGCAAGGTTGAGCGTAACTCATGTTGATTCTTCTACATGCCAAAAGGCGTAGACCATAGAATAGTTACAATATTGAGGTCATTAATGCCAAGCGTTGATGCATTGCATCAAATCGCAACGGCAAGTGTAAACATGGCGTAGTTGTTTCCTGTCAAGGAGATTCACGCAGTCCAAGCTCGACAGCTGCTTTTTTCTCTGTGCTACACTTGGTCGTCTAGGCCTTTGGCAGCTTTTCGGCCCGCACTGGCACGAAAGGCTGGAGAGCTTATCACGTTGGAAGCCTGGTTGGCCGTCATGGCACTTCACGAAGCAAATCAGCCCTATAAACATAGCCCGTGACGCAGCACCGAGCAACCTTGACGCAGCCACTACAATGTGATCTGCAGAGACTGAGTTGCAAAACACAATAGAACTACGCGCAACGGTGTCGAAAATTGCAGCTTCAAAACCGGATCTCGACGCCAAAGCAGAAAAAAGACGGATTTTTAAAAGAAAAATTACTAGCACCAAAGTTGAGAAAATCTGCTGACAAATCACTATCGCAGCCTGGATGCGGCCACTCCAATACGATTTACGATTTTCAGCTGCAAAAAACAATAGTATTACGCATGCAGCCGCAGCACCGAGCAACCTTGATGCAGCCACTACAATGTGATCTGCAGAGACTGAGTTGCGAAACACACTAGAACTATGCGCAACGGTGTCGAAAATTGCAGCTTCAAAACCGGATCTCGACGCCAAAGCAGAAAAAAGACGATTTGGAAGCATTTTTTAAAAGGATTTTTAAAAGAAAAATTGCTAGCACCAAAGTTGAGAAAATCTGCTGACAAATCACTATCGCAACCTGATGCAGCCGATTCAATACGATTTACGCTGTTCAGCTGCAAAAGACAATAATGTATCACGCATGCAGCCGCGGCATCGAGCAACCTTGACGCAGCCGGGATGCAGCCATTCCAATACGAATTACACTGTTCAGCTCAAAAGACAATAGTATTGCGCATGCAGCGGCACGAAGCAACCTTGACGCAGCCATGACATTGCGATCTGCAGAAACTGAGTTGCAAAACACAATAGAACTACGCACACAGGAACAACCACTCGTTGCAAAACACATAGGAGGAACAATTCGCGACAGAAACGACCCCAGCCGCACCCGCCGCACAGACGAGGTACCTTTCATCGCCGGCTGCAGCCACTTTACACGGAAAAACACAAGGTTTCGTGTGCTCCGGCTTCCTCCCCAAAACATAGCCCATGCAACATTCATGCAGCCATTCCAATGCGATCTGCAACCACAGCTTCAAGAACCGCATAGAACTACGCACACAGGAACAACCACTCGTTGCAAAACACATAGGAGGAACAATTCGCGACAGAAACGACCCCAGCCGCACCCGCCGCACAGACGAGGTACCTTTCATCGCCGGCTGCAGCCACTTTACACGGAAAAACACAAGGTTTCGTGCTCCGGCTTCCTCCCCAAAACATAAGCCCATGCAACATTCATGCAGCCATTCCAATGCGATCTGCCACCACAGCTTCAAGAACCGCATAGAACTACGCACACAGGAACAACCACTCGTTGCAAAACACATAGGAGGAACAATTCGCGACAGAAACGACCCCAGCCGCACCCGCCGCACAGACGAGGTACCTTTCATCGCCGGCTGCAGCCACTTTACACGGAAAAACACAAGGTTTCGTGCTCCGGCTTCCTCCCCAAAACATAGCCCATGCAACATTCATGCAGCCATTTCAATGCGATCTGCAACCACAGCTTCAAGAAACGCATAGAACGACCCACACAGGAACAACCACTCGTCGCAAAACACATAGGAGGAACAATTCGCGACAGAAACGGCCCCAGCCGCACCCGCCGCACAGACGAGGTACCTTTCATCGCCGGCTGCAACCACTTTACACGGAAAAACACAAGGTTTCGTGCTCCGGCTTCCTCCCCAAAACATAACCCATGCAACATTCATGCAGCCATTCCAATACGATCGGCAACCACAGCTTCAAGAACCGCATAGAACTATAACTACCCACACAGGAACAACCACTCGTTGCAAAACACATAGGAGGAACAATTCGCGACAGAAACGACCCCAGCCGCACCCGCCGCACAGACGAGGTACCTTTCATCGCCGGCTGCAGCCACTTTACACGGAAAAACACAAGGTTTCGTGCTCCGGCTTCCTCCCCAAAACATAGCCCATGCAACATTCATGCAGCCATTTCAATGCGATCTGCAACCACAGCTTCAAGAACCGCATAGAACTACGCACACAGGAACAACCACTCGTTGCAAAACACATAGGAGGAACAATTCGCGACAGAAACGACCCCAGCCGCACCCGCCGCACAGACGAGGTACCTTTCATCGCCGGCTGCAGCCACTTTACACAGAAAAACACAAGGTTTCGTGCTCCAGCTTCCCTTCCTCTTCCACTGGGCTGACTAAAAAATTGACAGGTGCAACTGAGGTGGAGTGAGTCAACACGAGTTGAAAGAATTGAGATGAGAAGAAAGAGATGAAAGGAAAGTGGAAGAATGGTGCCAAAATCTGAGAGACAAGAGCTCAGAAGTTTTGAAAAGATGATGGAAGTCTGCTGCCACTGCTACAGGCAAAACTAGTTTTTGAATCCTGTGGCGGTATACTTCTTAAACCTGGAAACTTCCGCCACCCGGCTCGCCCGGGATCTGCTTGTAGCTGCTCGGAACATGAACAATTCCCACAAGAACACAAGAAAGGATTTCCCGCAGATTTTCCACAAGGTATTCCTACCAGGAAAATGAATGCAAGATCGTGCAAGAAAGCCTACCAAAGAATTCAACAAGATCTCAAAAGTCTCACAAGGAACTGTGCAAGGACCTCTGAGACAAAACTTCGCGAGGCAGCGCAAGAACATGCCAGAATCTTCTAGAAGGAATTCACTTGGAGCTGCATCGATGCAAGATCATGCAAGAAACACGTAGGCAGGACTTCGCCAGGATCTTTTGCTCAGAAGGCGGGAACAAGAATTCCTCCTAATGCTTGCATACAAGGAGCCATTTCGGATTCCACCCCTTCGTCAGGAAAGTCGTCGTTGACTTGATCGGAAACCTACGAACGCATTGACCAGAATGATCTGGAAAAAAATAATCCAACAACGAATCATGGTGGCTCCTTGCTGCAAGTGTCTCCTTGGAGACTAGGCTTGGACAAGAATGAGTTGTAACCTAGACAGTTTTCTCATAATGTTTGCATACAAGGAGCCATTGGAGATTCCACCGCTTCGTCAGGAAGGTCGTCAGAGGCATCGGCAACATGTACAGGTGAGAGTGGTGGCGACATGCGCCTAAGCAGCCATCTCACTGATGTGCATCGTTGCACGGATAATGTAAAAGATCTTCGCATAGGAACAGCCCGAAACAAACAAGTTGAAGAAACCTGTGATACAATGCTGTAGTTACCAAGGACAACAATTTAAAGGTGAAATATATATATATGGCAAAGTGACCACCGAAACCAAACTTCCCATTCGACAAGGATTTCAACCTGATGCCGTTTGCTTTCTTTGCCACGATGAGGCACTTTGGAATTGTCCTCTTCGTGGTTGCTCTGATCCAAACATCCTGAGTCAAAGAGCATCACAAGCGTCAAACATTCCATGGTTCCGACAACATGTGAAATCCAAAAGGCTATGTCCAAGAGAGGAGATTGGAAATGACGCAAGAATTTCATCGAAAATGCCCTGATCTTGATTGTTACATGCGTTCAGTAATGACACTAATCGTGAAGCGGAAAGAGATGCGAAAGAACATATCCCAATTTCACTCTGCTTTTACGTGTTAGTAAGCTACAGCGGTGGCCGCCCGAATTCAACAAGATAGCTGGGGGCCTGACATCGTCGTGCTTGAGCTCAAATCGGTTTTTCGCATCGCGTTCCACAATTTGGAACAATTCCTGTCAAAGACGCGTCCCCAACAGCTTGGGTTCAGTTCCTCTGCAGCCAATTGCTCGGGTGCAATAATATCAGGATGTGACTGGTTTCTTTTGTAAAATTGAAGAAAGTAAACATTTAGAGCCATAGACCGCCCAGAACTTGTCTCCTCGGTGGTCAAAGATCCATCAGTGCGGTTAACAAAGCAATGAAGCTTTAGCACCTAGCAGGGGAGACAGATGAAATGCGAAACGAATCGTGAGCTACAAATGAAACTTTCAAGTCTTGTTTTGGCTGCTGCATTGAAACCTGCTTTTCAAAATGGGATCTGAAGCCAGCTTAAGCGGCTGCGTCATCAGAGCCAAGAATCTGCCACTTGTTGTAATAGCTGCATCGCACGTCCTGTGTCCAGTTGCTTCAGAGCGGCAAGGGCCTTAAGAGGGCGCAGCATGACGTCCCCCTGAAGGACATGAGACACGAAAGAATGCATCGGTCGAACTCATGGGACATCAGAAGCAAAAAGAATGAATTTATGAAATGAGACAGCTGATAGAATTGGTGCAAGCTGAGAAGGCCAAATTCGACTCAGATGTCAAAAAGCAACAGTAACACGACGTTGGAAAAACGTGTCAGGGTGTATCCAAATCATCAAAGATCAATCTCGAACGAAAACTTCTTGACATCTAAAGATAATACGATGTTTGGGGTTCAATTCAGTGCGCCCCAGAGCCAAATCAGCAAAGGCGCGTCTCGATCGATAGGTGCCTCCTTCCGAGAGACGAAAAGTTAGCAGAGATGAACATGTAAGGTTCAGCTTTGGAGAATATCAGTACGAACTGGTAGAAAGGGACAAAAGGTTTCCGTATGCATTTGCGACAACCGTCAAACATTACGGAAGAAAAGCACATTTTCCCTTATGATTGTTCCATTCGGAAATATTTTTGTTCTTATTGGTTTGCTTCGAGACCCAGAAATGTCGCCCTACAGAGTCAAAAACCTATCTGGTGATGATTCCAGATACCCCCCCATCTCCCACCAAAAATGCCTTTATCCAAACGTTGACGTGTTAGATTTTCGAAGGGAAATTCCTGGGGGTATCATTGAATGTTGCTCGTAAGCCAACCCACTGCTGCAAAGAACACACTTTTGCAGAACAGAAATGGCAATTGTCGAGAGTCACCCTTGATTGTCCTTGAAGATGTTGCTATTTAACCACGATGTTCGCCTTTTTCGCCGGGTCCAACGAGTGCCCATGACATGTGATACGATTTCAAACTCTTTGAAGGAAATTGTGGTGGAAGGTGTTGCTAGTTCCAGGTCAATGAAAACAAGTAACAACCAGCCATCAGTTCTGTGCTGTGGGAGTCTTGAGACTGTGCAATATGACCAGTTATGACCAGTTTCATATATGCAGTCGCTGTTCATGATGAGTGACGCCGTGTAACAAAGAACAAATTGCAGAATCTTCCAAATCACAAAGAGATCCATGGCAGAACTTATCTTAGAGCGGCATTTTTTTATATTTGACAGTTTAATGATTTTTTACTTGCCTATAATTTTCTGCGATCTGTAAGTAACCCCATTTGACATGTGATGATCGGGTCAATCGATACAATATTCACAATTTGTCCAAACAAACGATCTGGGGCTGTTTTTCGATCACATCATTTCCTATCCTAGGAAGAATATTCCTGTGAATGGTGCTCCATCCCTCGCAAAGTTGATGAGAATGCCATCACATGAGGGAAGAAACTGGGCAGCATTCCTTCATATTTTCAAACATGATTTCCCTTGATCCAAAACCTTGACAAATCAAAATGTGGCAAAACTTGAGATGGAAGCTGACGGATTGGCCAATCCAGCGACCAAAGAGTCAGGGCCCCACCAACATCAACCAACTGTATGTCAAAAATGGTTGGAACAGCAAATCATTTTTGTAAAGCATGATATATAACCAATGAACCTCCCCAGCCCAAGCCCAGGTTGATGAAAGACTGGGAGCTCGTTGGTGTCAACTTGAAGACCGTGTTCCAAAGCCTCGCGGAGCTCAAGGCAGACATGACAATCAATGAGGATGACACTTCATTCAGATTTCGTAATTCAAAGTACGGGTACTGCTACGACAGATATCAAAAATGGGAACAGCTTGTGGTCCTCCACACTTCTGTTGAGCCGATTGGACCTTCATATCTGGAAGCAGAACTTATCGAAAAGTACAGAGGTATCTTGGATATCTTAAATTCTATACTTATAATATGTTTTGCTGTGTTCTTTCTAGGTGACCCTGCTACCCAAACAATAATACATGATATTTGTCCATCTAACAAATCTCCAATATCTACAGGTGTCAAGTAGTTTGCTCCCAAGGTATGCATGGGTGCCGAAATGATCGCTGCGGTGGTGATGCTATCAGCGACGGTGCTGCTGGTGGGCCCTTTTTTACATATATTGTGTATCAAAGTTTTAAACCCATAATTCGAAGCCGTGGATCAGTTCATAGTTAAGATCCCTTTCAACTTGCAGCCCGGGCGCACAAAATGCCAAAGTGCCAGCTGCCACCAGAAACAGTACCAGCATCAGAGGCAATGCGCCAATGTTTGCACCAATCTGCATCCTAGGCTTCGGGAGCGCTTCAGCCAGCTCAAGGAGAAAGCCAAGAAACCGTGACTTGGCACCATCGATATTGCAAAATTAAAGCTAATATTGGAAACGCTTAATTCATTCATCTCATTGGCAATTATTTACAATACTATGGAAACAGTATATAATATTATTCGAGGTCAACATTACAGAGTTTGATAAGCCCCTTGTCTAGTTTTTTGACGTAATCCACTCGGCCCTTGTTTCTTGGCCAGGTCTGCTGACATTCTGACTTTGGAGTCGCGCCAGAAGCTGCTCAGCTGTATCCATTTCCATTGTAATCACACATGCTCCATTTTAGCATATGATCTTGAACAGAAAACTTAATGATCCAATCAACATGCAAATGTAAGGAGCTTGACATTTTGGTGTTTGAGAAAATGCTCTCATCTCCTTAGGGTCTCCCCATTGTTGCCATCGTGATTCCAAGGTTGCTGATCGCCACTGTGAAGAAAGCAGCAGCGAAGCCAGCACCCAAGCTTCCTAAGAAAAAGGACCAGGACGAGGCCAATAATCCCCCGGAGGATGACAAGAAGCCGACGCCAAAGGGTGACAAGGGTGACAAGGGTGAGAAGCCTAGGAAGAAAATTAAGGACTGAGAATGGGTTGACCCTCGCCCAAACAGTATTTCAAAGTTGTTTTATAATCATTTGTTTTGCTCTTATCGATATGAAAAACTTGAAAAAACATGCGGTGCCCTAACTCCCAACATCTTTCCAGCTCAGGATCTCAGGGATTCGTGTAGCTGCGCAGCGAAAGCCTCGGCAAACCGTTCTTGCTGATGGCCCGTAGCAATGATAGCTGACAGCCACTTGGGACCCCTCATTAACTCTTCAAAGCTTAAGTGGTGCCAAAAATCATTGATGGGATTCACCCAGTTTTGCTTTTTCACTGGACACAATTTTGTGGTTGTGAACTCACAGGGTTTTTCAATCTTGTGTTAAATTCACAGTTCTGCGAGGAGAGCATGTCTCAAAAGATATGCCATGTGCAGAAACATAGCTCAGTCAGTAGGTATCATTTACAAGATCTCGATGTGATCATGCGCTACGTCATCACTTGTCTGTGCGCGTGCGAGGGTGAAAATGCTGGATAATCGCAAGTAAAAAAATCAAGGGCCTATTCCTCAAAATTTCAGCAAAGGGACAGGGCATTCTCGCACATGCCAGGTCCATCGGATGCAGCACTGGATTTGGCATGGAGCTACAGCAAAGGAGCAGCTTGCCATTGAGGTTTAGAGTTTAGAGTCTACATGTCCCGTATCCTGCAAAGGATTGACAATCAATTCTTCGATAGTTTCAAGTCATGATGCTTACATGTCCTGGTTTTGTTATCAAGAAGACCGACTGCCCACTCTGAACTTAGGCCCCTTGTACTGAGATCATCCAACGGGCTGAATCCATCATTTCGTATGATGAACGTGACCTAGACCTGAGCCTGGAGAGACCTGCGAAGATCGCCCGGGTGTGCCCTGTACTTTGGGCTCTTCATGGTGCTGCATATTCGAAGTCAGAATTCTGAATGATTGGGACAACCTTTTTCCAACAACCCTGAAGAAGGTAGAAAAAAGAAGCTGTATATATGTACAACGGTTAAACTATACCTGCCAACCTCTTCGTAGCCAAATTTACGAAGCATTTCCGAACACAGGCTGTATTTTTAGGATATTGGCCTCGCACCA
>CAMXCT020004646.1:448141-488238 GCA_947184155.2 Cladocopium goreaui
AAAGCTCGCACAAAGTACTTCCCAGCACTTACTTCGTACTACAAAGCTTGCACAAAGTACTTCCCAGTACTACTTTGTACTACAAAGCTTGCATAAAGCACTTCCCTCTATGACTTCGTACTACAAAGCTTGCGTAAAGTACTCCCCTCTATGACTTCGTACTACAAAGCTTGCACACACTACTTCCCAGCACTAGTTCGTACTACAAAGCTTGCAAAAAGTACTTCCCAGTACTACTTTGTACTACAAAGCTTGCATAAAGTACGTCCCTCTATGACTTCGTACTACAAAGCTTGCACAAAGTACTTCCCAGCACTGCTTCGTACTACAAAGCTTGCACAAAGTAATTACTTCCCAGTGCCACTTCGTACGACAACATCACCTTGGCGACACGTTGACGCAGCCATTCCAATGCTAAGCCTGGATCACCAAACACAATGGCACAGCGCATTGAATATTTCAAAGATCACCTCCGTGCAGCGCTGACATTGGGGACGACTCGAGCGCCAAACCAAGTAGAAGCCGCACCCGTCGCACAAACGAAGTTCCCTCCATCGACACCGGGAGCCGCTTTAACACCGGGAGCCGCTTTATGCGAGAAAACACGGGGTTTCGTGTGGTTTCTAACACCCAAACATCACCTTGACACAGCAGTCCTACTGCGATCTGCAATCAGTGCCATGCAAATCACACTACAACTGCCTCGACCACCTCTCTACTCTGCACCTTTCTGCTCTCTTCGCATCTGGACTCTCCCACATCTCTACTCTCTCACATCCCTACTCTCTCCATATCTGCTCTCTCCTCATCCCTACTCTCTCCATCCCTTATCTATCCACATCCCCCTACTCTCTCCATCTCGAATCTTTCCTCATCCCTACTCTCTCCATCTCTAATCTTTCCTCATTATACTCTCTCCATTTCTAATCTCTCCACATCCCAACTGTCTCCATCTCTTATCTCTCCACATCCCTACTCTCTCCATCTCTAATCTCTCCACATATCTACTCGCTCCACTTGTAATCTGTGATTATTTCTTGTTATAATTTTTATTTGTTCCTCTTGACCATACTTTCCGTATAACGGAGTTTATATAGACTTCTAAATTTCCTTTGAGCCAACTAGGATGAGATTCCATGGGTTGGTTGAACATCAACAAACGTGTAATAGGCATATCATGGGGAATGATAAGGGAATCATAGGGATATAGCCGCGTGATAATTGGGTGTACATGATGTTTCTACGTGAATTATAGTAGTCCACTCGTTAGAAGTTCGGCCATTTTGGGATACCTATACTTCCCTACTAATTAACCATCATTCTAGTGACGTCACGCAGGTGTTGCTTACCCGAATGAATCGGTTTCAGGAAAATGTTCCTCCAATTCTGGGATGGATGGGAGCAGCCATTTTTGTTTTTTGAAAGATCTGAATTGACCCCATGGATCATGGATTTCAATCAAACATGTGACACACTCATCCGCCCACAAAATTTCAAATGTGTCCATGTTTTCTCGATTTTTGCCAAGTTTCAGCAAAATCAGAAAGCCCATGGCCAGGGTGGTCATGCGCCCGCCCAAGGTTTGCGCATGAAAATCATGGGCGTTGCTTGCGAAGAGCCCATTGAAGCCGATGTAAATGGCCTCCACCACGGCTGCTGGGAGGCTGACTTCGGCGAACAGGCCCCGGCTGCCTTCGGGGACCCCAGGACCGTAACGCTCCTGGCAAATGCCGGATTGATGGTGGTGATTGGGGCATGGTGCCAAGCATTTTTTGATGATGGGATGTTAGATATCTATGGGTATTCCAAGAAATTTCTAGGAGATTCGCTGAGAAGAAGAGATGTGAACCAATTCATATAGGAATACACTGACCGGTCGGCTAGCCTCTGGGCGTAAGAGCTCTTTGTAAATACCTTGGGGTTCTTTCTTGATACGCCAGAGCTATTGGTAAGTTTCCCAGAATCATTTCAAAAACTATACCATCTATACTATACCCAATTGCTTCCAACAAGTATGGGATGCGTTCTCAAAACAATCCTTCCACAGCCTGAAACCCAAAGTCCTGGACCATCACCAGTAGGGAAGCGACAAAGAGGAAAGCAAGGACACAGAGCCATACACGCGCAGTTAAGGGCGAAAATGCCTTGGTGATGTTTTGAAGAAACCCGTTGGACTGCGCCTTAGGCGCGATCAAATACACGGGCTCGGCCCAGAGATCCAGGTTCAGGGAAAGCAAATCTCGGGCTGGCGTGGCAGTAAAGGCACCAACACAAATATCGACAAAGCCCATGCCTGTGGCATACGCACAAGCTGTAAAGGCACTTGTCTGCTGATCACGGTTCACTTGATCGATGACCTGTTCCGGATATGCACCAGGATAATTGGCTAAGGGGCCACCATAGAAGGTCATCGACACGTTCGGCACAGAGCCTGTCCTTTGGATCACATCGTTCACCAAAGACCATGTTGGTCCAGAGCAGCCTTCATTTCTGTCGCAGTACGAACCTTTCCAGCCACCAGAGTTGGTCATGAAAACCACGTTGATCGTTTGCCCTTGGAAAGTGCGACCTTCCACATATTCCTTACATTTGCGATCCAAGGGGGACAGAAAATTCACTTAAAACATCGTCCCAATAGATTGCCCAAATGCTGAATTAACCATATTACCCCTAAATATCCCTGTGGATGTAACCATACCAGTATCTACCCCGTGGCAAAAAAAGAATGCCAATGACAATCATGTTTCATCATGTTCTCCAAGATTCAGAGGTGAACCGGTCTAGGTAGCCACATTGGGAGTAGGAGTAGAAGCGGCCCACCCTGTAGGACGAGCTTTTTGAAGCTAGGGTGCAACTGGGGGCGACGTAGCGCCATGCATCGCCGCACCATTTCTCGGGCTCACTGGAAGCACAGGCTGTGAAGGGACCTGATGTTTTCCAAACAAGTCGCAAAATGACTTAGACTTAAACCCCTCAAAAAAATATGGTCCGAACCCTCGTCATCTTGTCGAACAACCATCTTACAGTTTGCATCTATATAATTATTTCCGACCACAATGCGGCCTAGAGTCTTACCAAATGAAGGTTTACCCTTCATCAAGTTCTTGAAAAACATGGGTTGTTTTAATTTTGTGGGGAAAATGTTTGAACTCCAAACATCCAATTTTGTGTCATCGGTTTCCCGATCACACTTGCCATTCAGTGGTGCAACTCCTTCGCGGCCAAGCCGCCATCCAGGTCATGTGTGCCGCAGCCGATGCCGTAGCTGAGATTGGTCTGATTCCTGCAAGAGGTATTAGCATGTATCAGTCAAAAATTCTGGCCTAGACCCTATGCAACAACAGATATTGGTCATGTTCTAATCTTACAATATAGTACCTGAAATCTTCAGCATCCAAGTTTTGGGGCGCCCAAAAAATTGAGCCATAGCAAATTGGTGTCCAGGACATCCCAGGACCATTGGAATCAATGTCGGCTCGCAAAATCCATGGAGCATGTGGCTAAAAAATTGCACTCCAGGGGAAGGGCCAACCACGAAGTGACCTGCGGTTGCTGTCATCCTTTGTGATTACTTGATGGGGTCTAGCTGGTAAGACATCTTAAGACCCAAAGATCCCAAAGATCCTCCTGAATTGGGCTGCCATGCCGATTTCTCTGAAAATCGGGACTGCAAAATCTCGATGAAAATCCCATGGTTCATCATTTTCCTGCATCAGGCTGCCTTATCCCAGGTTGGGGTACCTCAGTCTTGGATGTGCCACCCGCACTCCTGCTAAGGCCCTCGATCTCGCGATTGAAGCTATCGTCCTTCCCTTCAGCATAGGACAAGCAGCGGCAACTCAGGGCCGCCACTGTGTCGCAGGCGAGGACCAAGAAACATCGCCAAAACATGGCTGGAAAGATTGATGCCAAATGGGGACCGTAGGAAATTATAATAAATTATTGGGCATGTGATATGTTGAAATTATATGAACTGATTGGGTGATGGTTAAGATCTCGCATTTGCAAACATGTTTGCATGATTTGTGTTTCAATCAGTTTACTAAATAGATCATCGCTTTCGAAGTTGTTCGCCAGGGCAGCTTTGTCCCTGCACTCTTGAGGGGTGGACACAGGGCAGATGGTCAATGACCGTGGTATACCGTGGTCAAGCTGTCAACTTGTGCCAACGTCCAGCCAAATGAAACACATAGTGCATCATTTATACTACTACGATCTACTACGTTTTGGCTTGCCACGGTAGAAAAATATTTGATCTGGTTTATGATGTTTTTTCTACGTGTTGTCAGCACGGGGCCGAAGAGGATAGCAAAGATGGAAGGCGAAATTCATCAAGAATATATTATATAATCCATCCCTTACCCCAAACTTCCTAGAAACCATGGTTCACTATTGGATCCTTTCGATTCTGGGCCGAAAAGACCCGCTATGTGTTTTTTATATAGATGTTTTTTTGTTGGTGCTATTGACAAGTCTGAACCAAACAAAAATACATGGACTGTGCATGGTCCCTTGCCCTGCAGCGCACTGGCTTCAACTGGACCCTCGTGCCATGCCCTGGCAGGATCAGCAGCTCCCACGATGTTCTCATCAGAATCGTAACGCACGAGGGATGCCATTCCCCCGACAGATTTTCGGGTGGTATTCAAGGGCAAAGGATCCCAAGGAACAAACGTACTTGGAGGATAATCCCACTTAAATGACTGGGCGAAAAAACTCCAGGTAATAAGATGCAATAAGTTCCCTAAGTGGGTTAACTATAGTCACTTTTCCAAATTGGGATCATCTTCTAAGTAGGAACGAACATTGCAAGGAACTCTACGCGGCTCCCGGCCGGTGAGCTTGGTGCTGGCACTGGAAAATGGTTCCAGCATGGCCATGATCAAAACATGGTCTGTTTGGTCATTCCATAATGGATGACAATCCTCTACTACGGGGCAATTACTCATAAATAATCATCAAAACCTATATCCTGTGGCAAACTCAATCATAAAATATCTTAAGCCATCCCCATGTTCGTTTCTTATTGGGCTTACCACAGCGATCCAACTTTTGACCATGGCATGCTTTGCCGGCACAGGAACAGAACTCCAACCGAACAAATGCACTCACGGTTGAGGTTCACCGATCGCGCCCCTTGGACTAAAACATTGCGACCAACGAAAGCCCAACTTTTAATCCCCGTTTGGAAATTTCAGATATGTGAGTACATATATCCAAACAAGCATTTATATATACATATCCCCATGGACAACTCTACTTTTAGAGGGGGGGGATGGTAATACATTAAAATTACTAAGTAGGGCTATGAGTATGGTTAAATGATAGGGTTTCGCGCTTCATCCCAGAGCAGCAAAAGGGGGCAAACATGGGTTTCAATCCAGCGTGTCCTTATTCCATACCTATGCCACAAGAGTCGGGCCCCGAACTTCAGGCCCCGAACAGGGTGCCCCCAAGCAACTTTGTAGCAAAGGCATGTACGCAGAAGCACATGTAAGTGAATTCTGATGATGTAATCAAATGTTTTTTGGCATACCTGTGCCACAAGAGTCGGGCCCCGAACTTCGGGCCCCGAACTTCGGGCCCCGAACAGAGTGCCCCCAGGCAACTTTGTAGCAAAGGCATGTAGAAGCACATGTATGTGAACTCTGATGATGCAATCAAATGTTTTTTTGGCATACCTGTGCCACAAGAGTCGGGCCCCGAACTTCAGGCCCCGAACTTCGGGCCCCTATCTTCGGGCCCCGAACTTCGGGCCCCGAACTTCGGGCCCCGAACAGAGTGCCCCCAGGCAACTTTGTAGCAAAGGCATGTAGAAGCACATGTATGTGAACTCTGATGATGTAATCAAATGTTTTTCGGCATACCTGTGCCACAAGAGTCGGGCCCCGAACTTCGGGCCCCGAACTTCGGGCCCCGAACTTCGGGCCCCGAACAGAGTGCCCCCCAGGCAACTTTGTAGCAAAGGCATGTACGCAGAAGCACATGTAAATGAATTCTGATGATGTAATCAAATGTTTTTCGGCATACCTGTGCCACAAGAGTCGGGCCCCGAACTTCGGGCCCCGAACTTCGGGCCCCGAACTTCGGGCCCCGAACAGAGTGCCCGCCCCCCAGGCAACTTTGTAGCAAAGACATGTGCAAGACTACGTATGTGAGCTTTGATGTGCTGACTCTCATTTCAGATGCCTTTGAGCATATCACCCAGGCATGAAGATGCCCGAGCAAACAAACGTTATCGTTTGAGCGAAGATCAATTCAAGAAGATTGCTTTGTATGATGGCCTGGTCCAGGATGATGATATATTTCCAATGTTTCGGCGGGTGCGACAATGTTCTTCTATGGTGTCTCCCACAAGGACCATCCTTGAATGCTAGATGACATTAAATGACTGCCTTTAGTTATGGACTAGCTTTGCCTTGGCTAAATCCTGAGGATTTAAACGAGGCAGAGGGAAATATGGCGAGGCAACCTGTGTTGACTTGCTGAAAAGAGGCCTGCCTTGCTTAAATCCTCAGGATTTAAACGAGGCAAACTTTTCGCCTCAAAGTCTGGAATTCGCGGAAAAGTTTGCCTCGTTTAAATCCTGAGGATTTAAGCAAGGCAGGCCTCTTTTCAGCAAGTCAACACAGGTTGCCTCGCCATATTTCCCTCTGCCTCGTTTAAATCCTCAGGATTTAGCCAAGGCAAAGCTAGTCCATAACTAAAGGCAGTCATTTAATGTCATCTAGCATTCAAGGATGGTCCTTGTGGGAGACACCATAGAAGGACTAACAGCATTCAAGGATAGTCTCTGTGGGATTTGCCCAGATAGAAGGACATTGGCAATTGATTTAGGATTCTATCATCATCCCTGTCGGAGAAAGCCATTGTCAATTGATTCAATTCAAGGATAATCCTGGTAGGAGAAAACCATTGTCATTCCTACAGGTACTGACGTCCCGGGCGCCTTGTAGCTCACCTTTCAGAAGGGACACCAAAGGGGGCTGTGCCTTGCACGCCCTTCACTACTTTCTGACATGGCAATCAGGATCCGGGCCAAGTACCAAACCCGAGGGAAGGCGGAAGCAATGTGGCTAGGGTTGAAAGAAGCTGCATCATCATGCATCTCTGAATTCGGATCACTTCCCCGCTTTCTTGACGACTTGGATCTTCTTTCTTCTCTGACTCTCTCTTCTCTGACACTCTCTCTTCTGACTGCAGGATGAGACTTTGAATGGTGAAGAGCTGATTCCCATTTCCGTCTGGGAGATTGACAGTAAGTTCTTGTTGCTTCCAGAGCACAGAGCCCGAGACGGAGCGGAAGGCTTGAGGGAAGAGGAGCACTGGTACCCGGCAACCCGGCGACCCGGCGACCCGGCGACCCGGCAACCCGGCGACCCGGCAACCCGGCGACCCGGCAACCCGGCAACCTATAATAGAAAACGAGGAGAAAGAATAGAGTAGAGGAGAGAGAAAGAGAGCAGAGAGGATAGAGTAACATAGAGAAACAAAAGAGGCTGAGAGGAAAGAAATGGAATGAAATGGAAAGAGAAAAGGGGTTAAAAAGACATAAAAAGACTACAGGGAACAAAAAGAGAAAACAGGAAACAAAAGATAATGAAAGAAGAGGAAAAGATAGAGAATGCAAGAGTAAAGCGGAGGAACCCGGCAACAGAGGAAAAGATCATGTTAAATATACCATACCAAAAGAAACCTTACATTTCCTCAGGTTTCCCAAATTGATGTATTATCACATGGGGGTACACCCCCCCTCCAATACAAAAGTTAAGTCACGGGGATATATACATACAAACACACCAGTATATATTATTTGCACATACACATACCTATGTATATATATATATGTAATAACATACACATATACATGTATATATATATATATGATATGTATGTATATATATAATTTAGATTTATACATATACACATACACATACCATACATATACATATACATATACATATAGATATACATATACATAAACATATACAAATACATACACATATGCATATACATATACACATACAGATACAGATACATATACATATGCATATATACATTTTTGCATATATACACAGAGAACGAGCATTCGTGGTGGATTTTGATTTTGCCACTTCATGCCACTTCAAGTGGCGTGCCACTTCAAGTGGCGTATGAAATCTCAAGTGGCGTGCCACTTTGAGTGGCGTGCTGACTGTGTAGCCTTCGCGTTCCGAGTGGCGTATGCTTCCGTCTGACGTGATTTGGGTGTGAGATTTTGCACCTGCCAGGGTTCATCAACTACTCGCTAGTTGTCTAAACATGTTGACGTGCTCAATGAACGGATCAGAAGTTCTAACGTTACTTATTTTTCTAAAAAGTAGCTAGTATGTTCACTCTGACAGAAGCGCTAGCGGCACTGCTCCGAGTCAGAATTCATCGTCTGTACTGTCGTCAAAGGGTTCATCTAGCGCTGCAGCCGAACCTTCTGGCTCTTCCACTGGCTTGTGAGAACTTTCCACTCCGGCCATCCTTGGGCGCGTTGCGCTCTCACACCTATCTGCGATTTCAACTGCTTTAAGCGCACCTTGTGCTTGGAACTTCATCCACCAGCCACCAGCTGAAAGTTGAGACAGCCACTTTGGAATGGCTGAACAAGCCCTTAGCGTTCATATGGTAGAGCTCAAAGATGCACCGGTAATGATCAGCCAACTGCCAGTACCAGAGACTGGTGCCACGGTCGTTCTCCAGGCCCTCCACAATTGAAATATACCACCTCTATAGAATCACAATCCCCTCCAACCATGCGCGTCCCAACTTAGAATATCCTATACATTTGGGATCACCCCAGGTCAAAACCTACGAGTTGCCAACATGCTTAAAGTAAAATGGTTACACGAAAATCTAACCTCTCAATGTTATAAAGAAAATATAGCTCGATATTTACGGGTATCATTGTTATAAAAACAAAAAGAACCGGAGCACCGGAGCTTGGATGCACAGCAGCCATCCACGGCCCCACGAGTGAAACGAACCCCTGGCCTTCATAGAGAAGCGTCGCTCTAGGTCTGCTGCCACTGTCCATCTTGTGCATCAGCCTGCAAAGAGTAGAACAAGTTGGAAAAGCAGTACATAGTCGAAAACACGAACCGAAACAGAAACAAAACGCGAGACATCTAACTCCAAGTGTGATTTAAATCATAATCACTCGCCACCAACATCGATCTACTCACCATGCAGGCCCTCCAGCCTTCCAGTGTCCTTGATACTGGCAACTCATAGATTGCCAAACTCCATTGCCAAACTCATAGTTCTGGGTGCCAAAACCCTGCATTGAGAGTCTTTTCCATATTATGTTTATACATTCCGTACTTTCTTCTTGAAATAGGCAACCTTGGTTTTGCACAACTGGGGATTTGAAGGTTTCGCAATTAGATACGTCTTTTCTAATTAGAATCTCCTTTTTGCAAATTAAACCACAAGAAGTACCTGAAACGTGATTGAGCTTCAAAACCTTGGAGCCACAATCAGTTGCGGCCGGCGATGGACCAAAAAGATCCAAAAAGCTATCACTGCCCCGGTTTGGACTCTAACCCACTTGAGAAATGACTAGTGTTAATTTCCACTTTCCCTCCTGCGTGACGTCTTACATCCTAAGTATTGTCGGAGCAGCTATGGTGGTAGTAGTAGAAGTAGAAGTAGAAGTAGAAGTAGAAGTAGAAGCAGTAGTAGAAGAAGAAGTAGTAGTAGTAGTGGTAGTGGTAGTGGTAGTAGTAGTAGTAGTACTGGTAGTAGTGGTAGTAATGGTAGTAGTGGTAACAGGAGTAGTCGTAGTAGTGATAGTAATAATAGGAGTAGTAGTAGTAGTAGTAGCAGTAGTAATAGTGGTAACAGTATGTAGCAGTATGTAGCAGTAGTAGTAGTAGTAGTAGTAGTAGTAGTACTAGTAGTAGTAGTAGTAGTAGTAGTAGTGGTAGTAGCAGTAGTAGTAGCAGCAGTAGAAGTAGAAGTAGTCGTAGCCGTAGTCGTAGTAGTAGAAGTAGTAGTAGTAGTAGAAGTAGTAGTAGTAGTAGTGGTAGTAGTAGCGGTAGTAGTAGCAGCCGTAAAAGAAGTAGTAGTAGCAGTAGTAATAGTAGCACGCGTCGTCGTAATCGTAGTCGTAGTCGGGATGTCCCACCGTCAGCATGCCACTTCATGCCACTTCAAGTGGCGCATGCCACTTCAAGTGGCGTGTCGCACCGTGAGCATGCCACTTCATGCCACTTCACGCCACTTCAAGTGGCGTGAAGTGGCGTGAAGTGGCGAAATCGGTTTACGCACCTCCTGCGTGCTCAATGTATACACATATACATATACACATAGACACATAAATGCATATTTACATATATACAAATATACATATATACATATTTACATATATACATATATACATATTTAAATTTATACATATTTAAATTTATACATATGTATCTACATATATACACACATGTAATATATGTATATATTTTTACACACACACATATTACATATATACATACATATATATATATACATATACGTATATACATAATATATACATACACATATTATATACATATACACATGTATATTTGCATTTACATTTGCAATCATTTACATATAATAACATACATAATATACATAATATGTCATTCACATATTTTATTGCTAAAGCATGCTAATGAAGGGACTGTATGTTCGATTTTTCAACTATTGGAAGAGAAAATTCAAATAACTTTTGACATTTTGTCCCCACAACTGCTGTCAAGTGACGGCACAGCCTTTGTAACGCGAACGAAGACACTGTTGACATAACGGGCACCATTGTAACCGTAGCAGTCCTGCATGAAGTTGCGCGGCCTTTAAAAAGATGAGTTTACTTTTACAGGTACATTCCTGAAATGAAACATGTACCCAAAACAAATGAAAAAGATTGAAAAAGAACACCTTCAGCAGATAGAGGCCTGAATGTCAGTGTCGATTTTGTAATCATCCGCCCGTTCCATCATCGCATTCTTCATCACAGTCTGCTTCCCGATCGCAAAGTGGTCACATGTGTACTCTTCGGGTTTGTCGGCATTCATCCCACACTCATCCGCTGTAGCCAAATGAGTATCTTCAAACAAAATATAGTCGCCTCGCAGGGCAATAAAATGGTTCAAACTTGGGCTACATGTAGCTTATTATAGCTTATTGTAGCTTTGTCTGAAAATGGGATACTCCAAAATCATCCAAAATCCAATTGGTCATCGTCATTTTCCCCATTAAATTGCCATATGTGTGAAGGACCCAATTGGTACCCACAATTTCCAACAGACCCACTGGCCACATGGTTGGCTACTATCCCCGATGCATACCAAACGACATACCAATGATTCTTAATTGAACCCCCAATATTATACCATGTATTGCTCTTTAAAATAGCATGTTCCGTGGCATTTTCCATGGTGAAACATGACCATTTTCCATCATTTTCCCAAAAGTAGCGCGGTGCCTTGATCCATGCCCAACTTCTCAAATTCAGCGATGAGTTTCTTGGAGTCCACATGGCAATCGTCCGAAACCAGCCAGGGCTTCGGCAAATGGAGCCTGGCAGGGGTGATTTGGAAAGCCCTTGGGATTTCATGGGGAAAACCCCTATGGTTTCCATCCAGTGATCCCTATGGTTTCCGATGTTTCCGTTTCATGGGATATGAATGGAGCAATGAGGTATACCGATGGGATTTAACAGGATTTTAACGGAAGATTACTGGGAAATAATGGGATAAACCCCGACTGTCTACAGAATTTCCTACAGAAACCCAAGCCCACATCCATAAAAGGGTCTTTGCAATGGTGAGAAGCTAGGTTCTGGGTTTCCACGCGCAGGACTGTCCACAATAAGGGGTTTCCACGCCAAAATGACGGTAGATAGAGAGATTTTGTAGAGGGTCATGGATGGGGAAATACTCACCTGAATTATGCGCCACATTATCCACATTGACATGATGATGTGAAAACTGACCATGACAGTCGTCCGTAAGTCGATCTCTGGCATCCGCATGCTTGGTGTGGTCAAGTGCTTCACCCTGATTCCATGCGGAGATTGGACGTATGAGATACGTATGAGTGCCCACTGCACTCAACAATATTGAACATAATTCAAATATGCTACCTATTCCTAAAAAACTAGCAGGTTTTCCATTCAAAACCGAGAAAAGAATATATATATATATTATATTATTATATAGTTTTTTTTTAAAAAAAAAGGGGACCCATCTTTGCAATCAACAGCCAGGATGATGTTCGGACTACATCCCAACTTTTGGGCGTCGTTTCATGGTGGCAGGGAGCGTTTTCAGCTGCCCAAAGGCTTTGGTGACGTCGCAGATCACAAACTCGATGCCCTCGTCCTGGTGAAGTTGTTTCACCTGCCGGTGGTTTCAAGCTGAGAAAAAAAAAAACGTGAAATTGTAATCCCTTCCCCCCTAATATTAAACACCCCCTTAGAAACCATGGTTTAGTAGGGAAATTCCACATAATTGGAACCATTTATGGGGTGTCTACTGTAATATTAGGGTGATGGGATTAAATTATACCCTTGTTTCACCCGAAATATCCCGAAATGATCATTAAAATGATGCGCTTTTGATTTTGAAAATCATAAACCACGTCATAGTTGAGAGCCACCAGTCAGTTTGGTTTGTTAAAAAGGTGATGGTGCCTACGCGCTGACGTACCCTACCTGGAAATGTTGAAACAACCATTAGCAAACATGAAAATGGTTCCCTCATGTTCCCTCGACCATGCCAGATCGTATTTCGGGTGCACAAACAGCCACATTGATAGGAAACGACCAGTTGTCCAATGTGGTGTTATTTTAGCTTGGGATCATCCCATTTTACTGGCTGATTCTCCCATCCCCCCAATATCAAAGCCTCCCATGACTGGGCCCCAAGGGTTTCGGTCAGTTCAGGGGGTTATTATGGGTTATTGAATATTGAGGGGAATCCAATTTTGGAGTTTGGAGATTTCCTAAAATGGGCACAACCAGGGGGATACCCCCAAATCACCAAACATTTTCTCAAAAATTAAAACATGTTAGTATTGAAACCCATGGTTTTGGGATGCTTTGGGGATCCTCCATTTTAAGACAGCTCCAAGTGGGCACGGTGAAAACAGTCAGCTTTCTGCCTCAGCCGCTCGCATGTCCACAATGTCCAAAGTGATCACTTTGGTGTTCAAGCGCAAGGCACGGCACTGGTCAGCGAACCACAGAGCGGAACCTCCGCCTACCAAGGAAGAAGAACGGGTGCCATGGGTGATGCTGCGGTCATGTTGCCATCTGGCTGAAATTTCCTGAACAAATAAACAATTATTAAATCATCATCCTAAATATATGGTTTAAAACTACGCATTAGGTTTGAAATCACCAGCCAGGTGTGGTGTTTTGATAAAGGTTCAACATGTTATATAAATTTACATACAATATACTTTCGGGGGGCTGCCACATTGATGGCGGCAACCCCAATGGTGAAATTGTTCGTGTCTTCTCAGCACCGGAGGAAGACACAACCTCCTGCAAAATTCTCCATTTCAAGGGATGCCTGGATGCCTCCCAAAAACAGCAACAATGACAATCATGACAATCCTAACTCTACCATGCAAACCTCCGTGGAAAAAAATGACCCCTTGGACCCCTTGGATTGCCCACAAACCCCACTTAACCCATGTTTTTTAAGTTGACACCTGCAGTGCCAAGATCGAAGATGGTGCCAGGTTTGAGGCGTTGCAACAAACGCTGGTAATTCGCCAGGGAAATGGAATCCTTCATCAACACTGCCCCGCGCCAACTGCGAGATCCCTTCTTCTCATTTGCGTAGATGCCATTATGCATTCGCATGATGAACTCCTCATGTTTCGATTGAAAGCGAAAAAGACTTCGTGTACCAACAAACTAAGTGTAGATCGAGATGGAAGCCACCGAATTTGTCCGCCCTGTCAATGGAAATAACTCTTTGATTTTACTTAACATTTACGAATTTATGATATTTTTTATTATCACATTTATCACTTATCGGGTCTGACAAATACAGCTCCAAAATCTCCAAGGTCCTCTTGTTTCTTTGGTTTTCCTTGGTTTCCTTGATATTTTTCTGGACATTTCTGGACATCTTCCAACCCTTGGCGTCCGCCCATGGGGCCCATGATGGTCCATGTTCAGTCCTTGGACAGCACGGAGTCCCAGGAACGTTCTCGCAGGTCCTGGAGGTGGATATCGGGGTCCTGCTCCAATTCGCGAAGATGCGAGTTGTAGTCGTTGTGATCGAAGGCTGGGGTTTTGCCAGCTTTTCCATCCTGGAAACGTGCGAAAATCATGGGACAAGCAGGAAGACCATCAGAAAACCATGGGAAAATCCTGGGGTATATCTCCAAGAATAGGACAAGGATGGATGATGTTTCTCAATATGTACTGGAGGTCAATGTGATGTGCATTCGTTGCCCAAAAAATTAGAACTGAAATTTCCGTGCAACGGAAAAATCAAAGAAGGCGCTTTGAAGTAGAAGTGGAAAGGAGTAGAGACAGAGAAGTGACAGTAGCAAAAACATATGAAAAAAGGGAAGAAAGTAGAGAAGTGAAGGAAATAGAGGAGTGTGAAGACGGAAGAGCCGTGAAGAAGAGTAGAGACATGTAGAGACTAGAGAAACGAAGAAAACAGAGAAGTGAACGAAGCATGGCATAGAACTGAAGAGAGCAGAGGAATGAGGTTGAACCACGGTATCCGTGGGAACTTTGGGCTGAACCGTGGGGATCCTCGGGTATCCGGCAACTCATTGCGGACGAAAGTAAAGAAAGAGAATGAGGTAATGAGGTGTCAAGTCAAGGTTCAAAGGATTTCAAAGGTGTCAATGAAAGGGAAACATACGGATCAAGAGGAAGGCTAGGGGTCTGAAGAAAAGGTCAAGAGAATGAGATATCACGATTCAAAGGTCAATGAAGGGGAACCGTAGGGTTGGCAACAGAAAAACTATTCAACGGAATGGGATGATGTCAAGATTTGGAACTATCAAAAAAACGAAATGTCAAGAGAACAGTATCTCGAGAACAGGAGACGCCAAGAGAAAGGAGTCCAAGAGAAAGGCATGCCAAGAGAAAGATCTGGTCAAGAGACCGACTCAAAAAAAATGGTGCCATCAGAGCAGAACGTCGGTGCCATCAGAGCAGGACGTCAAGAGAAGGAGGTGTCCAGGAGAAAAGCGGGTCAGGGGGAAGAGAGATAAAAGAAAAATGTCCCAACAAAAGAAATGCTAAGAGAAAGAGACGCCGAAGAAAAAAAATGTCAAACGAATTGAAGCGGACCACCGTTTTGGGTGGTCTCGATGCGCTCCTATGTTTGCGTGTTCCCAAGTTTTCCACAATTTCGCAATTTCCAACGCCCGGATTGCCCGGGTTGCCCGGGTTCTACTTTCATTATGTTATGTTGGTGCACTTATGCATCACGGACATGCATGTGGCGACATGACTGGGCACCCATGAGGTTCTCATAATTTGATTCCAACGCTGGTGTCTAAATATTATTGCTGAAAGGCCCCCTTAATTTACATATCTTGTCTGACGTGCCTTTTCAACAGGCAACCTGGATTTTCAGCGCCCATTCAGGGCTGAAAAAAAAATCAGGAAAAATTGTGCGTGAGGCCCAAACGCCAAATGAAATCTAGCGTCTCACCTTTCTGGTGCCCCAGTTAGCGGCTGAAT
Source organism: Cladocopium goreaui (assembly GCA_947184155.2). Lineage (NCBI taxonomy): Eukaryota > Dinophyceae > Suessiales > Symbiodiniaceae > Cladocopium > Cladocopium goreaui. The sequence continues at coordinate 463,875 of CAMXCT020004646.1, forward strand.
TGTTTGGACAAACATGCCTGGCTAAAAACCAGTGACCCATGCCTCTCACTACCTCTCATGTTGAAATTCCAACTTTGGATGAAAATTTAAGCTGGACGTTTGGCCTATAATTTTACGTTTGCGCGTCGTGTTTATAAAGAAATGTTTTCGTTTCCTTCGTTTCCAACCGCGACAATGCCACTAGCAGAGTCCTGCGCTTCGGGTTCCAGCACACCATTTTTCGTTGCTGGATCTGCCAAGTTCAACAACCCATTCTTCACTTCGAAGTCTGAGTGTGGGAAACCATTCGTTTCCGTGCAAGGCGCCATCAGGAACGAGGATGCGAAAATGACGCCGGGTTTCCGGCTGCAGAGAATTTCAATAAACATGATATGTTAACTTCTTCGCTTCATCTGTCAATGTTTGTTCGTTTCTTCTTCGATCTCTTCCAATTGGCCGAGCCAACGGCAAAATTGGTACAACGCAGCCAATTGCATTCGATGCGTGCAATTTTCGTGCGTGAAGATCCCCATCATGGTGCAGAGGTTTGCAAAACAAAAACACGCAAAAATTGACACATGACCATTTGGAAAGATTCATAGAAACACAATTGCCATACTCTCCTCATCATGATACCGTTCATAAAATTTGGTGGCCCAAATATGCCCAAATGCTAGCCGTCTTGGATCGACTTGCCACCAGCTACTTCCCCCCCTGCTAATCCTGCCGGAAACTTTGGCCGTATAGGCGAACATCATACCCGTTTGGGCTAATCACTTCGTTAAATGTGCGGGTCGGGACGTTTTTCCCCATTGACCTCTTGATGCCCAAACCTTGTCACCGGGACCCTGACATCTTTGCTCCCTTGCATTTCGTCCATTAGCAGGTAAATGATTGCCCGGGTCATGGTATTCAGGTAACCGCCGTTCAACATACTATACAATATGTTTTTCATTCATGTTGCTGCGTTCCACCAGCCCCATTTAAATACATAAACATCTGCAACCAGAAAATTTAAAGCGTCCGATCCGAATGTGTCCAATTCACGACCGATTCAAATGGGTGTTTCTGAGAATTCGACTTTATAGTTCCCCTTTGGGAAATTAGTTGCAGTTGTAATTTTACTAAAACATAATAAAACACATAACGCCATCCTTTCCAAGTGACTGTTTTCTGGAGGAATGAGCCTACGCGCGCGCTATGCAAGCACTACTTGAGGCCAGGGTGGGGGAAAAAATGCCTAAAACAACAGTTCATAGAAATTTTTTAATTTCAATTATAACAGTCTAAGCACAGATTTTTAATACTGTTGATTACTTCATTTTTTCAACAATATCAAAACTATAGTGAAAATCACAACAGTCAAAGTATAGTTACCTCATCCATTTTTCAAAATCACAACAGTTCAAAGAATAATACCAAAAAAAAACATAACAGCAAAATAATAAAACCCAAAAACCGAACAATCAACAAACAACAGCAAAATCATCACCACTTACCATCAATCACCTCATTCATTTTTCGCAAAATCATCACTGCCACCTATATCATCATCTCATTGATTTTCATAAATCATAACTACTAACCATCTATTACCTCATCCATTTTATAAAAATTACAACAGTCAATACATCATCACCTCATCCATTCCATCCCCAAAACGGAACAACCAAACAACAAACAAAAAAAACAGACCAAGCAAAGCACGATATAAAAATCAAAACAGAGAACAACAATAAATATAAATCTATACCCTGTAATAATCCTATCTTAATCATCCATAATTCCAATTTAAAAAAAATATATTAGAAATATGTTAGTAATAAATGTCTTCAATAATTACGAATTTAAAATGAAATGCCTGTATTCCTATTGTACTATCTTTATCTTGGTTTTCTCTTATGTCGGCTTTTATTTCTTCAACTGCTTTCTCTAATAGTTCATCTACATTATCTTCATCCACATATTCATCAAAATCATACATAAAATAAATCTCTACAAAATTCCGGTAAAACTCAGTGGATGCGGGAAGTGTACCAGAATAAATACTTGTGCGATTTCAAGATGCAGCAACCAATAAGTGAACAACAGCCAGTGGAGCGAAGCTATTAACCCCTATTTTGCGGGCACCTTGGGCCAAACATTGTTGGCCAAGTACATGTTTTGGACCAAAACCCCGGATTACAGGATTAAGGAAATGAGTTATCATTGTTGATAACTATTGAATAGCCTATTCCCGTTGTAAAACCCCTGACATTATGCACACTTTACATTCAGTGGCAACAACTCCGATACACCCCCTCTCGAGTGACTCCGGCCAGTGGTTCGATCGACACCAACCTAGTCTTCTGGAGCTTTCTTGTATGGAAGAATGCGTGGAGCCTTCTTCTTATACCTCTTCTTCACATTGGCCTTAGGTTTCGGATTGTCCTGAGTAGGTACAGATACTGGCTTGGCATCAGCGTACGAAGGCTGCAGAGATTCATCAAAATTCTCGTGCATCTTCAGACCAGTGATGACCAGTGTTCGTGGTACGGGTGACCACATATCCATTGATTATTCCCAGAAGGTCCAACGCGGGTCCCCAAGGTTCACCTGCTAATCCCTTAGTGAAGATATCAACTTTCTGGTAGCGGCTGGCAACTAGCTGCAGCTCCACATCATCCTTGTCCAGCTCCTCCTTGAGGCTGCCTAAGTTGATACGATGGGTCCGCTTCATATGCCGTAAACACTTGGAATAGCCAGCAGAAACCACTTTTGCTGTGGCTTTCTTATCCTCACGGATCAACAAGCGCACTGACTTTCTGAATAGGACTGAAAACAGCTCAAGCAACGGCAAACCCTCATCAAATAGAGTAGTAACCATAGCTGCAGCTTCAACTTCAGTTGTTGATCTAGAGACCGCACCCTGCTTTTTGGACATCCAAGTCAATGGAAAACGGGCATTCTTTCCACTTAGTTGTGCCCACCCACCGGTAGTGGAATATGTGTGCTCGTCATCACCAGAAAAGTCCGCATCGCAAAACAGTTCAACGTAAATGTCATGCAAATCATCACCTACGTGGCCAGTGAGTAAGTGGTCTTTAGTTTCATTCAAATAACTAATCGCCCTGAAAAAATGGTTGTCACACTCCGTGGTCCACTGTTGTACCTTAGTAGCCAACCAAGTGGTCACTCTCAGCATGTCAGGCCGAGATAATCGCGCCAACCGCGTCAGTTTCATGAGCACAGAGCTCGCTGAACCTGCAAGTTCGCCCTTAGCTGGAGGGTCCTCAATCATAGTGGTCTTTGAGAGAAAAGGTGTGCTAACCTTCTTAAGTTTTGAGTGACCTATCAGTCGAACATAGTCATTGACAATGCTCCCACCATAGGCCCTCATGTCGAAGGCGAATAGTTCTTGATTTCTGAACTCTACAAATGAATGATGTCCTCCCAAGAACCAACCAAGGTCACCGATGTCATCCAACATGATTCTTTTAGAAAGGTCTGCCCAAAAGGAATCGTGGTATGAACTGCCTCCGCTCAAAACGAAGTCATCCACATAAACAACCAATGCCAGATGACCATAGGATGGAAACACATATGTGCTTGGGAATTCTGGAATCTTCGTGGCACCAATGTCTACCAGCTCCTGTTCCAGTTTCCTTTCCCAATGTGCTCCGGCCTCTGGATGGCCATACAAGCTGCGAAGCAGCCTGATGACCGGCCTCCGGTACAAGGGTTTTCTTTCCATCTGAGTCAAACCAAGTTTCCGGCCAAACCTCCCTGGGCAACCTGACCCATGTTTCGGCCAATGAGTTCAAAACACTCTCTAGGTACGCCTTGATGGCGTCTGCTGACGAAATCTTGTGGCCCTTCAGCAGCCCGTATGCTATGATGGCGTTGGCCGCAGTGATCGAAGCTGGGGACGCGCTCATGGTTTGATATAGCGCGACATTTCCCTTCGCAGTCTTCGCTGCGTCACTCCTGTAGCATACTCTACCTTTGAGGGTTCTGAACTTTGGTTCTAGCTCAACGTTCTTCTCGCTACATATGGCTAGTAGGTCTGCTAGGTGGATGGTCTGGCCATTTTCCATGGCTCGTCTTTTCACCACCTCTTCCTCCTCAACCGATCCCAAATCCCATGTGCCCATGTCCCCAATCCCGTCGAACTCCTTCTTGATCGCAGCTATCGCGTCAGCGCGCGAGAGAACTTCTGACCTCGGGAGCTGTCTGGTGACTGCTGCTGGCTGCAACTCTTCGTCGTCATCAGGCCTCGGTGGGCATATGGGTACTTCATCTTCAGGGAACTGATCTGGAGCTCTGGATGGTTCGTATTCAGTTTCTACACCATCCTGTATCGGTTTCGGGGTTGGTCCCACTGATTCGCCACGTCTGGAGAAGATGGCGTCAAACCTTGTCTTGCATTCTTGTGAGTGTCGGTTGTCCCATGGAGCATCCTGCACATCCCTTGGTGAAGCCATGTTTCATCAACCTTGACCATGTTATGTAGGCGTGTCTTGGAGGAGGAGGAGGAGGAGGAGGAGGAGCGTCAACAGGTAAAGAAGCAATGTACACATCATATGGCAAAACCCCTTCCACGAAAGACCTATCATAGATAGTTTTCTTGACTTCTTTCTCCTCATCTGACATTTGTCACATGGCATTATGCGCAGCTAGTGCAAGAGGAAATTCAATGTATTAGTCCAAGATTTTCACATTGCCACGATACCGAAGCCCAGGGGCTAGGTGCCAACCGGCAAACAACCCCGGACGAGTTGTGGGCTCTGCCATGCCGTCCCCCTTGGAACATCTTGGAACGATAGAAAACCAACGCGCCTTTGGGAAAAACATGTTCCGGTTTTGGGAAAAACATGCTCCACTTTTGGTGAAAAACTGTCTCGGTTTGGGAAGAGATTGGCTCGGTTTTTGGATTGGCTTGGGGCAAAGTTCAAGTCTCACTGTTTTGAACGCTGAGCATTTTTGGTTTTTTGATTTTTGAGGTTTTAGGAGTGGGTGTCATTAAAAATAAGTCAACCGGTGGGAAGTTGGAAAAGTAAATTGTTCAAACCTATAAATTTTGATGTTGAAAATTGGGTCTGGCTCCGTTACTCAAAGTCTTGCGCGTGAAGGCACGCAGAGATGACATCAGGACAAATCTAATGCGACTGACTGAAGATAAAAAAAATATTTAAACAAACATTGAAATATATAATCAAATATAGACACGAAATGCCTTGTTAATTTGTAAGTAGTGGAGTTGAAATCCCGATGACAAATGAAACCTTTGACTTTATTTGGAATGGTTTTGGAAACAAAGAACTGACTGACAGCGAAGCGTCTTCTTCGTCTGAAGAAGGTGATAAAACAGGTTTGCTTGTTGAAAAGGCTAGAAAATGCTGAATGGAAAAAGCAGGACGACGGATATTACAACGAAAACCGAACGACGAAAAGTATTTCCAAAGACATTACCAAGAGAAAACGAAACAACCGTGCGTATGCGACATATGCGGTTCTGACTTAAGTTGTAAATCAAACTTGGCAAAACACAAGAAAACGAAGAAGTGCCAAAGGTGCTTAGTGTAAGTTCAGTATGATTTTATGATACATGAAAATATCATAACATTATAATCTAAGAACCCCCATGTACAGCTCGCTAGATGCTTTGCGGCCGACTTTATAGAGAATAGCCTGGTATAAACTGGAATGGCCACATGTTTGGAGTCTATAAAGTGGAAAGCCAACATGTTTTGTTTATAAATTCAAAATCCAACGTTAGTATAAAGTCGCCTGGCCGCGTAAAAAAAATAAAATTCGATGTAGGTTTTTGAGGGTACTTGTGAACATGTCCCATGACTATAAAGTGAGATGCCGAACATCCAGATAGTAATACTTGTGTCGAACAGTGGCACTATAATGTGGATTTCCTACTAAACAACGATCGTTCTAATAAAGTCATCTTCCAGGTCCAAGGGCATGTTTCTTGCGCAAAACACGGTTTTATCCCCCATTGTCGGTATATAAAGTGGCGACCGGAAACCCACTTTATAAGCGCAAAGGATGTCCACTTTATAGTGAGCTATACATGGGGGTTAATCTAAGTATTTTTAATGACAAGATTGGAAAAAGAAAAAGTATTGGAAAGGATATATTACGACGTGGACGAGGGCTTCGCTTCGGTGAGGGACTTGTACGAAAAGGCTAGGAAAGTCGATGTAGGCATAACTTTGGATATGGTATCTACATGGATGAGGGCGCAACCCAACAAGCAAACAAAAAACTACAAGAACTACAATTCCTACGCTGCTCCGTTTCCCAAGTATGAATTCCAAATTGACTTGATGGATGTCACCAGTTTGCTGCGAGACGTAAGTTCTGAAATCAAAAGTCAGCTAAGATATGGTTTACTTTGCATAAATATATTCATATTCAGCAAAAAATGTCACATAGTCCCTGTCGAGAATAGAGGTGGTGGTGACGTTTATAAAGCAGTCATGGAGTGTTTCAAGGTATTAGGTTAGCGTTTGTCGATTTACAGTGACGACGAAGGAGCGTTGAACAGCAAGAAACTGCAAACATTCTTTAAGGAGGAAGGTATAACACACGTAATAAAAAACACGCATGCAAATCAGGCAGAAAGGATGATACGCACGGTCAAAAAAATGATTGGGGACAGATTGAGGCATTGCAAAAACAAAGCATGCGTGGAAGTGCTGAAGCCCTCGTTGAATAGATACAACAACCGGACCCATGGTGGCACCAAGACAACACGTAATAGTGCGCACAATCTTGATAACGTAAATCAGGTCGGAACAAATCTGATACTGAAAGAAAAACACAACAGAAAATATCCAAACATAAGTGAAGGAGATTATGTTAAGATATTTGATAAAGGAAAGGGCAGCTATGTATCAAGGAAAGAAACTAGAAGTCAATGGAGTGAAAGGAAATACAAAGTGATATTAGTTGATCGTGATATGATGAATAATAGATTTTATATATTGGATGGAATGAGTAAAAAATATAATAGACATGAATTACTAGTGGTTGATTAGGAACTGTTTTTTTTTTTGTTTTCGCCTTTCTCTGTTTTTTGCATTTATTTTATTTTTCTCTTTTTGGTATCTTTCTTTTGTTGTTGTCTTATTGGTTCCCTGTTTCCTTCTATATACTTTAAATTATTGTCATTATATTATCTTTATTTTTCTAGTGTTCTTGTATTATGGTTTTTTGGTCGCGTGATGGTGTTTGCCTTTTTTTTGTATTTTTCAATGTTCTCTATTTGAGTATCTGGTTTTCTTCAAGGTGATGCTCTCTTGTTGCATTGTAACATTTCATTCAAGTCCGGCCAACAAAACATCCGCTAAAACGGCTCTTATCATTTTGAATATATTCGCCTTTTTTCTTTTTGAACTGCTTTCTGTTTTGGCATGGGCATTCTTCAATAAGAACCATTTTACAGTTTTCAACACCGAACTCATCAAACGATTTCATAGAGTTAGGACGGCGTTTTTGGTGAATTTCTATTGTTTAGATAAAATTTAAAATCTGTTCTATGCTTTGCCATTTTTTGACTTAGTTTTTCAGTGTTGTTGAACCGATGCAGCAATTATTTCAACCAACAGCAACTATTTTTTCAATGTGTCCCATTTCAAATGTGTTCGTATCTATTTATATGCATATATCCTAAATTACCTTTTCATTGTGTAGATTTTGTATGGCATAATGTCCAAACGGGAGACTCTCAAAATCTGAATGCCAGTAGCGTTTATTGTCGTAGTTGCTTAAAGCATACTTAGTTTGATTAATGCTGTAGATTTGATGGTTTTTACTTCTGATAGTGTTGAAACTGATTTCTTCTTTACAATTTTTGTTCAATGTCTCGTCATAGGTTTTGTAACTTAACTGATTGCTCACTTTATGTTTGGCTACTACTTTGCTTTTCTTGTGTTCTTGCTCGTCACCATACACTTTATAACAATATGCCTTTGGTTTCAATCCTATAAAGTGAGTAACTATTTTACCGTTCATTTCATCCTTGAATTTCCCTAAGATGATGATTTGGATGTTCTACTGGCTAATCACTGAAATCCATGTATTCATTTTATCTCCTCAAAGTCTTCATATAAATCATCAGTCTCAACTTTGATTACATAACTATCAGTAACAGTATAGGCCAACTTGATTTTTTTTTCCACGCGCCTTTTTGACCGCAGAAAATCCAGTGCCCGACTATGTTTATACTGGCCAGTCTCCAGATGTGCATGGGCAGCAGACTGCTTTTATACTGGCTAGTCTCCAGATATGCAAAATCCACTTATGTACGGGGGTAGGGGGGGGAGAAGGCTGGTGCTGGGGTTGCCGTGGGGATGTTGTGTGAGCAGGTCACCCAAAGGTGGTTCAGGGCCGTCAATGTTGGTGGTGGTGGAAGCGGGGAGGTGGAGGAGACTGCATGCGAAAGATCGCATGGCTGCCGCAGACAAGTGTGCCGCCCACCGCGCAATCCAAGCGTGGCGGGCAGCAGGCCGCAGGAGGATGGGGATGGATTGAGTTTTGTGGCGAGACAGCAATCGCAGCAGTGTTGCTGCTTCAGTGCTCCACCTGCCCCCTAGTTCTATGGCCACCACAACTAGCCTGGCACGCCCTCCTCCCACCAGTTCTGGGTATGTCCTCTCTTTGGCCCTTCTCGCGATGCGGAGCGCAGCTCCTGCTGTGGTTTGCTGGTGACGCCGGGGCTCCGCTTGGGATGTGAGTGGCGAGACCAAAGTGGTATCGATGGCTAATTGAGACCCGTTCCACAAGATTTTATCATCATATTTTGGTTTTAACACATCATAATAGAACGAATACATGTGAATTTTAGAATAATCTAAAATAGACATACCCATGTAGATAGGTTTGTTTAGTTCCACTCTGTATTTATTTTTTTCAACAATTACAAGGTCTTCATTTATGATATACCTGTGTTATCCTGTGTTTGAATAGCGGTTTATTTACCAGTTTTTGGAAGCATTCAGGCGTATTGACTATCTCATAATCACCATGTTTTCTTACATTCTCCATGGTCTTACCATATACACTGTTATTCATTAGCTTAAACAATTTTTTTTAATCATTTTTGGCATTTTTTCTCTTTTCAGTATTGAATTCAATGAATGCGTTTAAGAAGTTTGCTTGCTTAAAATTCATCGCTCTATGGATTTTTCTAAGGCGTAATCCATGTTGCAAATAGAATTTCAATGCTGATATATGTGAAACATACTTCTTTTTACCCATAACAGTTCATACTAATTTATTTGCATTGTCATCACTGGCATCCTTTCCATAATAGTATTTGTGTATATTCTCAGGTACACATGATCTCAGGCGCCAATGGATAGTCTTTATGTAAATCATGAGGTTCCTTTGGATAATCTAAATCAATTTCTAATATGTATCCTATGTCATCATCATCACTATATTTCATTACTCTCTGTTCATCCATTCTCCCGTAATTCCATTTAAAATCACCATATGACAGTTTCTTACACATTGCTAATCCGTAAAGGTTATTAGCATCTAAATACCTTATGTATGATGAAGGTTTAGATTTATCATAATTTTCATTCATGTATTTATTGTTTGCTTCCACTTTCTTAAAGGAGCACTGTGTCATTCCTCCTCTTAATCCATGTTCAATCATCTCATACATTTCTTTTATGTGTATTTGTTGTAGTCTAACTCCTGTTTATGATAAAAAGGCATTCCAAGAATAGTTAGGTAAAGTGATATAATATGCTGGGTCTAATCTATATAGTTCAAACACATATCCCTAAAATTTCCAAAACATCAGTTAGAAAATATACATCAGTCATCAAATACAAATATTCACCAAGATTCTTAATGCTACAATGTTTCCACACAATATTTGCTCTGGCGTAGTCTTTGTCAGTTATGTTTTCTTCATATAGTTGACTGTAAAAAGTTCTATGTTTAGTTCATTCGTTCTGGCAATGATTAAGTGGGCGTCATAGTTTTTGAGATTATGAAAGAAGATAGGGATTTTAAAATATCTAAATGAATAATCCAGATTGCACTTTACATGCGTCGCGCCTCTGTATTTGCCTGTGAAGTGGCAGTGGTCTTGGACTTTTGTATCATCAGGTTGAAATTTCTTATTACATATAGAGCAGTGGGTCGCGTTTCAAAATTGTGTCTTTTGTTCGTAAGTTAATTCATCCATTGGTTTATTAACATTCATTTTTTCAAATATACCTTTCTTAATTTCAGTCAGTTGTTCTACATGTTTTTTCATACAATCCTCACCTCTGTATAAGTATGGTTGGCATGTATTATCAATCCTGCTTACTACATGCAATATATAACCACACGGTTTATGTTCTTGGTAAGTTCCTCTGGGAGCATTGCTTCCATTTCAGTATTAGAGTTAGCGGTTAGACATTCAAAGTCACCATATATTACAAAGGGCAAGGCAATTTAGTATTATGCTTTTCAAATTCTATATAAGTGTTTTTATTTGGCATCTTTGTTTGTTGTCCTTCTGATGTCATACATCCTTTTTCAAGATGGTTCTTATATGCCTTTTCTGTTGAGAAAGGATTTAAACAATGATGGCAATAATGTTTTTTTACTGTCATCCTTGTTGCTTTGACAGTTTAATAATTTGTGTTTGTTCCTAACCAAGGCGTAGTGATAATTATTGTCTTCATTTTAACAAATCAATCTCATACTTAGCATTTCTATTTTTGGTGCCTCTGTGTAAAATGATTTTATTATCATTTAAGCAGTCATCAGGTTCAAAAACATTTATTGAAACTATTTTATTGTTCTTTTCAAATCTGTCTATGTCCCTATTACCAGCTGGAAAATTTACACCATCCCAGTTCAAAATATCATCTTTCAGTTTATTATAGTAGAACATTTCCCCTGGGTGATGTTTGCGTATTTTGTCATAGACTACGGATTGAATACAATATTTGAAGCATTTTTGGTTTTTGTTTTTGATGTTGATACATGCCTTTTTTTAGTTTAATCCATTCTGGTAGTTCTATGTATCTCCCTGCTCTTGTTGGGTCATATTTGTCATAATGAATGGTTATTGATAAAATCTGTTTAAAGCGTGGGTTTGAGGTTGATGCTTCTAGATTTTGTATTTGTAAAAGATTTGTTTAACACTATCTTCTAATGTTTGTGTCAGTTCATCCTCATCACTAATATTGAAGCGTGTTGATGGTAGAGCATATACAAGTTCCTGACTGCCAATTTCATTACCTCCATCATCGTATTCAGGCTTTTCAAGTTAGCTTCTGTTCTTATGTTAAGTCTCATGCTTCTATTCTTTCTCAAAAACTCCAATGGTCTTGGTTTTTGGTGCGCAATCATTTCTAATCCCCTTTCACCTTCAAAGTGTTTATTTTCCAACACTATTGAATTAGCATATCTTCTAAATGCTGACTGAATGTCTCTGGCCTTACATTTGTTTTGTATTGCGTGTTTGGTTAGTAAATTGTTGATGTTTCCTTCACTGAACGTATCTTTTGCCTTGTTTAAAGCATAGTTTCTGTATTCATTAGTTTTCTTTACTGTTAATTAATAGTTTCTTTGTTAAAACATTAGATATGGGTTTGTCTTTGTTGTATCTAAATTTCTTGTTGTCTATTACTATTGATTTCATTGTTGTCTTCCTCTTTTTGGTATTTCTGCTAAATAATTACTCAATAGATAGTCTATATTTTTTTCATCATATAATATTATATATTTTATTTAGTTGATTTATCTTTAAGTAGTTTTTTTTAAGAATGCCTTATTATTATCTTTGAATGTATACTTAAAGAATAGCTAAGTATATTAGTAGGATGGATTGTGCGAAGGATTTACCCGTTGATGTGCTGAGTAAAATTGTTTCTTATAAAATTGGAAACCCTAAATATTTGAAAATTAAATATTGCCATATTGAGGCATTAAAGATAATACAAAACAAATACAACATTTCAAGACTTGGTCCAAAAATAGCACGTTGCCCTTCACGTGTGCGAGACACTTTTCTCTACCAATTCCGACCAATTCCCTTTGGGTAGTTAAGCATAGGTGAACTTACTGCAAAGCAAATTACGCAACCCATACCTGCAAAAGAGTTATATAACAAACTAATGAAGGGAACGCAGTAAAGGTTTCAAAACGTCGGGGGCCTCATTTTGAAACCTCCCTTGCCCATCAAGTTTCCACTGTTTCCGCCGGCAGGTGTTTTCTTGCTGAATTCACCTTGTTCTGCTGACGTTTGCTCGATTCATTATACGTTAAAGGGCATTTGAGCCAACAGAAAGTATCATAAAGGGACGGTTTTTTTTCTCCGACGCACCCCCAGGGCACAGCAGAATCAGAAACGGCAAAAACGGCTGGAAATCACAGAAACTACAAGAAAAACATAGAAAGGCAATAACGTCTGATATCATCCCTCTTTCCAAGAATGACTCGGGGCAGGTTTCCGAAACCTTCTAATGAGGACGTTGCGGGGCCTCTCAAATTTGATACCTTTCGAATTTTGAATTTTGAACTCCAAAAAAGGAAATAACAACTGATTTGCTAAAAGGAAAGCAAGCAGCCGCAGCCCCAAACCAGGCTTTGGGTCACACATGAATGATCATGAATGTACATATGATATAATGTGGGTTTATCTAAGACTAGGGCACCCCAAAAAGTATACAACAAACCGACAAAATTATTCTACTTGGTAGGGATACAACACCTGGTAGCCAAACCCTTAACAAACCCAGGGCTTACGATTTGCAAAGTGCCCTGGAAAGGGTCCCAACAAAAAGTATTCACCACAAAATCGATCTATTGATGCGTCCTGGATGTTTTTTTTCTTCGAGTTCAAGGGTGCTATGCTAATAGATCCTTCTCTATCAAAAACAGGTCCGAATCAGAAAAGTGGAGAGGTCAAGACCCGTCTTGCAGTTGGGGCACTATGATTACTACCTGGGCGAAGTCTCGCCCTGGTCATAACATATTGAATGGCCAAGAAAATTATTCTAAGGGAACCAATCCTTTGGTTCAAACGAGTCTAAGAACAGAGTCCTCGTATCTGAAGGTCTTGATAACGCTAAAATTCCATATATGTTTTTTCTTTTGAACCGAGTCATATATGAACGTCTTGTCTCAGACATGACATTCCAAATGTGGCGTCAAAGAGCAGACATGCACAATGTAGATCAATGTAGTGCATAGTTTGCTACAGGGATACACTGGGATTGGAAAACTTGGAAACGGACGGATGTCCAAAAAATTTGCTACCGAGAATGCCTACATAAGAATACCTTGCATTTTACATCATTTTACCAAACAACACCCTCCCACATTTGGTTAATCAACCATGTGGCCAATACAAAAAGAGAGTCACCACGCCTGTAAGAAAGACCCGAAACCCGCTGGGAACAGCTTCGCGTCACAAAACCTGGCACGGCAGCAGCTGACATTGTTGACATCTCTTCTTGCCACATTTCCCCGTGGAAAAAACCAGCCTCCCTACCACAACATGGGTATGTCTGAAAATGGGGTATACCCCCAATGAAATAGCCATTTAGTAGGGATAATGATCAGCAAAACCATTGGGTAGAATGGGGTACACTATTTTCAGACAAACCCACATATGTTTTCGACATTTTCCCGGTCCCCCTTGACAAACGGGTCAAATTGAGTTTCTTCTTGTGTTTGTTTTTCTTGTTTTCGTGTTTGTTTTTGTTTTTGTTCTTGTTGTTGCCGCTGTTACCCGTGCGGTTTTTTCTTAGTCCCACAGTGACCGAAAATCATCAAATAAGTAGTGTGTAGACCTTTCGTTATGTTCTCAAGAGCCAAAGGGTCGTCGTAAATACTTATGTTGTTTACGTCCCGGAAACCCAACACCACACTATTTACGATGTTTTTTGGCTGTCTAGTAACCAAATTCACGACATTTATGGTGTTTATTGGCCAGTGCCTAGCAAAAACACTGCTGTATATGCAGTTTTCATTCAGCATGTTGCAAGAAGATGCAAGAAGTACCTTTACCATGCTTAAGGCGCCCAAAAAAAAAAATGTCTGCTATCAAAGTGTGTGGAGGGGGCGGAGAGAAGGTAGAGGAGGTGGGGGGGGTACTGAAATGACTAGCAAGTTCCGGAAACTCAGGTAACAGGGCTGGCCACCCTTCCCTTACATCAGCGTCATCCTCAACATCTTCATCATCATCATCATCCTCCTCCTCCTCCTCCACCTTGTTCTCAACATCCTCAACCTCCTCTTCATTTTCCGCATTCTCATCCTCATCCTCATCCATCATCATCCCACCTGTATCATCCTCAACATCATCATCGTGCACCTCATCGTCTCCGCACTCGTGGGCCACGGCATTTTCTTATTTTTTTGCATCAATTTGTTCTTGTGACATGTCCTTGTGCATTTCGACTGCACAAGCTCGCACAGAACGTGCGACGCGAGTTTCGTTTCCTCTTGATGTCGGTTTTGTTTGCTTGCAAATTTCTGCATGAAATTGTTTCTGTGACATGTTTGCGCATCGGAAGGCTCGCACAAAAAGTTGGTCCCGGATGGTCCCGGTCATGGGATCGGTCCCCCTCCTCAACATCATTATCCTCAACATCATTACAGTCCTCGCCTTCAACATGATCATTCTCAACATCATCATTTTCCCCCCCTTGACCTCATCATCGTCAACATCATCAGCCTCCACCTCCTCTTCCGCAACATCAACACAATGATCCTTTTCATCATCCGTCTCAACACTATCATCCTCAACATCAGCATCGTCCTCATCCCCATCCTCATCCTCATCATCATCATCATCATCATCATCATCCCTACAGTAGTTCCGTCCATGTCATGTCCGGACCCTATAAGCCCCTGGACCCGTAGGCCCCGTACCGTGGGCCCGTGGGCCCGTGGGCCCGTGGGCCCGTAGACGTAGAGGTCCATAGGTGGGCCAGTAGGGCCATGGGCCCGTAGAGGTAACGACAGTTCAGCGAACCATGTGCCAAGTTTTGGGGTTGCATCACACATAAGGTGGGCCAACCACAAAGTGAAAAAAAAAATAATCAATTGCTTTGCCTGCCCCGTTATACATGGTTATGCAAGCATTAAAGCAATGAAGCACCCATGTGATTTCTTCAAAGGCAAAATTATCGATACAATCCTATCTCGTTGGAAGTTCATGATTGCAGTTGATTGGTTCGTTGTTGTGCGCCTCGAGCCTACTTTTTGCGACGGAAACGAAGACATCAAAAGAAAAAGGGAGAAATGAACATGGTAAATGCTCGTGAGGGATCCAAGAACGTGCAACGACGCACCGTTTTCACCACATTTCCATACATTTCCTCCGGTTTGGTGCGGCAGAGGCGCTATTCATCCATTGTATATGCCAAGTGCTATTGGAGGCTCGCAGTTGCCTGTACTGGATCGATTGCCGACGAGGCGAGACAAAACCGGGCACATTGGCACATCACGAGCATTGCTTTTGGCGACGATTCATTGTTGGCACATGTTGGCACTAATGAATGCCACAAATCGCTTCGAAATTGCCAGCAAAATCAATGCGCAATCATAATATGTTTTTCCATGGCCAGCAACATTGATACAAGGTGTCCGGGGGTTTTTCGTGTATGTTGAAACTGTTTGGTCGATGGCCCTTTTTAAAGAACCCGGTACAGTATGAGTAAGAACTGTGTCTTTCGTGCTGAAATGGTAAATCAAATACGGTTCAACAAAGAGGTGGCCGTGGGCACGGCATGTCACGGTAACATGTCGCTACAATGTTGCACCTAGGCCTTGCTACATTTGATATATGAATATATGATATACGTACTTTTGTGGAAATTTGTTTCAAATGGTGAATGTTGGGTTGTTCATGTGCATAAAACAGTTGGGTTGGAAGAATGTGTTTTTTTTTCAGCAAGACTGTGCTTTTTGGTGTTGGTCGCCGGCCTCACCAGGGACGGACCACTGCAGACCGCAGGCGTGTGAAGACTGTAGTTTTGGACAAAATGCGGGGGGAAAAAAATGTGTGGACCATTTTTGGAAGCGGAGTTCGAAAAAAACACGCGCGAGACCGCGGGTGAGAGTTCAGTTCGTCAACAAATATCAAAAAACAATTGTTAAAAGAAAAAAACTTGCTGAGTAGAGTTGATGTCTGCGTGGGCTACTTCTTGCCTCCGTGCGTTGGGGAATTGCAGCTGGACGCAACAGGACGTGGCGCAATGCATTGGCGTGGCTGCGCAAGGTTCAAATCAGTTGTGGTTGGTTTAGGATCTCTTTAGGGTTGGTGAAAGATCTATTTAATAAATCTATTTACTGGAGGGTTGATTTAGGGTTTATTTGGGTTTGGTTTAAGACGATCTATGGAATGTTATGGAAGCTTGGTTTAGGATCTATATCGGGTTGGTTTAAAGAGACAGGGCGGATCTTTCCGACCAGTTTCACGGGAAATCGACTGTTCACGCCCTTCACGCTTTCGGAATTTGGGTGCAAACCAAGTGTGGCGTCTGTCACGTCCCAAAGAGCACAGTTGGATCCAGCCACCTTTCAACCTCCGAAAGACCTAAGGCCTAGCGGCTAGCGGAGGAGCTGGCGGCGTCCTTTTTTTCCCAAGCGAATGTTCGGTCACCTGTTGCGAACACTACGAGTCTTGGAGAGAAGCTTCGGATGTAGAACTGACACATCATGTCATGTGTTTCCAGCGATTTGGAAATCATGTTTTACAGGAAATCATGTTGGAAATCATGATTTTTTTTACATATTTATACATATTTAAGTTAATTAACCATATGATGTTCATCATGAAATCTACGGCTTCTCTCCAACACTTCGGATTTTCGCTGCCACAGCTTTCTGCTGTGCGTAGGAAGCGCTTCCCACGCCAAAATCCGTCCGAGGTGCTAAATGCTGAAATTCCGGCTGCCACTTGGAGTGATTACAGAAACCAAACCTACAACCCATAGGATCCATGTATGCTATATATGGTAACATTTACCATCAATATACCCCCAATGTTAGCATATATAGCATACATGGATCCTATGGGTAATGGATGTTTATTACTGGGTTAACATGGTTTACCAGGTTTACCACATGAAGTGGCGACTGACATGATTCATATGATTCATAAGTGAAAGATCACCTAGAAAGTACCTCAGTTGTAAAGGGCGATAAACCATATACAGTGACCACTAGTACGTTAGATGGTTGTGGGTATCTGGGGACTCAAAAAACAGCTGGTTCCACCAAATTCATACTGATTATAGATCCCATGTTTTTTAAAATCAGCAGCTGAGGCTGATCCCCTATCAATCTATGTTCATTATCACATTTCACAAGAATCATCCGTTATTTGATGAGACTACTTGTCTGCCAGCTTTCAACCAAGTTTCATTGAAAGACACATGTTCATCTTAAATCGGATATGTTCCGCAGTTGTTATCTATGATGTTCATGAAAATAACCCAAAAAATGTCATCCATTTATGCGATGTTGACGAGATAATCATCCACGAATCTCAAAGTGTTCATCCAAATGTTCGAAAAAGTATGAAAAAGTTACCATTTTTCTAGGAGAAGATCCATAAGATATCACCATCTAGGGGAAAATCCATAAAAATCAAGCATTGTTCCACGGAAAATCCCTAGGTTTTCCGGCACCTCAGCCGCCGCTGGACGCCGCGCCCCTGCAGGGCCAGGTGGGCGACGTGCTCCGGGCCGCCCCCGGCGCCGGCGCCGGGTGCGGCCGCGGCAGGCGGCCCTCGGAGGGCGGCGGACGCCAGAGACGGACCTCGGGACATCCGAGGTATCGAGGAAAAGGTCGGGGATCATCTGACATTACCCTCTGGTAAACTAACATAGCTATAGAAAATAGCCCATTTGTTGTGGATTTACCCATTAAACATGGTGATTTTCCATAGCTATGTTAATTTACCAGAGGGTAATATTTACTTGCTGGTATACCCTCTGGTAATTAATGGTGATTTAATGGGATATACCCTCATGTTAATGGGTGTTGAATGGTGATTTAATGGGATATACCCTCTGGTTTTGTCAAAATAGCTATTGAAAATGACCCATAGAAATAGTTGGTTTACCGTTCTTAATAGCATGGTGATGTTCCATGGTTATGTGACAGTTTACCAGAGGGTAATATATTATACACCATTTGACATTCATATTCACTCATTGGCAAAGGTTGACATTCATATTCAATCATATTCATCTGACATTAACATATTATACACCATGAATGTGAATATGAATATGATTGAATATGATTATAGAAATGTTGTTTATGAATATCTGATCAGTAGTGATATATAGGTTGGAATATGAACTGATAATTAATTGTTTATGAATATGTATTCATATGATTCTGACTGAAATACACCATTTATAAGATTATCCCCATAATATGCCAATGATAAGTGGTGATATATGATTGGAATATGAACTGTTTATGAATGTCCTAAATATGTCAGATCTGTAATATTTTATATATCTGGAAAGGTATCATAATGTATCTCAAGTAGATTCAAATGGGAGATACATCAAGAAATTTTGGAGGAGGATGGCAGATGGCTATCACCAGCATCTGGGTGCTTTCGGGAAGGCCATCCAACTCAATGGTGGAAACGCCAACAATGGTGGAATAGGAGGCAGCCAAGCCCAAGGGTCAAGGGTCTGTGCTTGGCTGAGCATCTTCAGAGCTAAGGGCGGATGATGAGACAATGAAAGTGAGTTGAAACTGCACGGTACCCGTCACTTCTCAAACAATTCTCCTCTGTCCATGTGTCAAAAGAAATCCCAAGTAAAATCAGAATCCCGATTCCAACCATAGATATACAATCACTTAAGCATCGACACCAACAAATGGGCTTGGGTCAGAATTTGGTACTTCTAACTAATTGGATAGTCAAAAATGTGGTCCCCTGGGCACCCCTGCAGCCGCCAGGATCGTCGCGAGGATCAGCAGGGCATCTGCCCTTGGTTCCACCTTTCCCGCTGTCGACCAGAAGGCAGCTTGAAATATCATCTATGGCAACCCACAAAATCCGGGGATAAAAACATTAAAAACTATGTGAAACATATAGAAAACATGAAACATTAAAAACCGGGGAAATGTCGGGAAAACAATGTGAAAACATCATCTATCACATCCTGGAAACAAAAAAAATCGGTCTATTTGGGGACCCTATCATACACGTTGGTAAGCGAACATGACTATGGAAACCCACTATTCTGTAGAGGGCAGGGATTTATCATCTACTGTCATGCGTCATTTTCTGTAGCCATGTCAGACTACTATACACAGAACATGGGGACATATCGGGATACTTGACCAAGGCAGAAAGATGGGAAGGAAAAAGCATCCCGGAGATGTTGTTGATAGTTGCTTCAAAGACCTGATATGGGGGGGTTGTGTTTGACCAAATCAAACGGTTGGCGTGACCATTGTTGTCTTCTTCAGTGACTTGCAGAGTCTTTTCGGTTCTTTGGATCCATATCAAATCGGGTTTCATTATAGGTATGGAATAGAGATCTTCACCAACCAGGATGGGCAATGGGGACTTTGGAAAAAATGAGTTTCGCTTGTTGCGATGCCCTGACAACGCACCTGCAAATGCCAGAAGCCATCCATCTCCATGCCTCCCAGGCTTTCTCTGATGGTCATTGCCCAGTGTCTCGATATAAAGAGCATGGCCAACACAACCTCAATCCAAAAAAAATTGGCTTTAATCAAATCCAATCAAATCCATATTTCCACCATGGCCAAAATTAGAAAATATTGGAACATGGCTTTCCAAAACATTTTTTTTTTGAGGTACTGTATCCCTCATCTTCCAAGAAAAATGTTTGTAAATCTTGATTTTCGAGGTACCTACCCTTGTTCAGACATCGCAGCGCACACTGCACGCCTCCCTTGGCCAATTGTCGTCCCGAGCCCGAAGTGACCACAGCCGCCAGGGTGATTCGATTCACCTCATGACATGAGTGTGTCATAGTGTGTCTTCAGAAATGGGACCAAGGTATATCCACCAAAAGAAACGCAACGCTTGATGTTGTTTTTGGACTGTTCCTGAGAGAAAGTCATGGGTACCCTCTGGTAAACTAACATAGCTATGGAAAATAACTATTTTTAATGGGTAAAACCACTATAAATGGCAATTTTCAATAGCTATGTTAGTTTACCAGAGGGTAACCCATCCCAACTCCACCAGCCCCATCTTTCACCCGCCCGGCCTCCGCCTTCAGGGCGAGCACCTCATTGTGCCGCACCAAGCAGCAGCCCGAGGACTTCTCTAAGGTGCCGTACAGCCTCTCCTGTAGCAGTCGATTCATCATGGAATCCATATGGAGGTGTCCTGAAATTGGGGGGGTACCCCTGTTCATCATCCATGATATCCATGTTGCTTTGGGATGGTTCATTATAAACTATATATCAACGATCAATCTTTGGGGTAGCCCCACTATGGAAACCTCCGTGATTACTTACCAATGTCTGTCAGATCAATGGTCATTTCAGGAACCTAAAATGGAGGTACTGTACCATATAAGGCCATATTTTGTGGGGATATTCCCTTACATAGGCCTTACATAGGCCTTATACATGGTAGGTACCTCAAATTTAGGTTCCTGAAATGGCCATTGATCAGAATTATGATATGTCATAAAGGTTAAGGTATCACTGAATATATTCTGATGTCATATGTCATATAATGTGGGTAAGAATAACTCATATGTCATCGCAAATTCCTGGGTTTACAATGGATGAAGAGGGTTTTTATAAGGTTCCTTACAAACGTCCAGAAAGCTCGTCCTTGACGAGCCATTGCGGTTTCCCCGTGGGGCGTCTTGATTTGTGTATGGGTAAGTTCACCTTTATCAATGGTCATCCCTTAGTGAATCAAGACTCATCTGCAGTTCCAATGATTTTCTTCGACCTGGAATTCCATCCTTGGATTCTAATGATTCCAAACCAGCTCAGGTTCTCTTGTTGGTATCGTTGTTTGTATATATATATATATACCATCTATATATCCCATCTAGAATCTATTTATATTGTATGTATATTGCATAATATATATATATATATGTATACGTATATTTGTTTCGTTTTAAAGTGGCATACCAATTCTTGATGATCGACCGCCCCATGAATTTCTTCTTTTTAGCTCAGACTCCCAGGCGCAACTCCGAACCAACGCCATCGGCAACGCCACGCCGGTCCTTGCGCGCAAAGACGAAGGCGTCGTAGCCAATGGCTTCAGGCGCCACCTGGTTTTTACTGGGAGAAACCATGATCTAACCATTGTTTTCTATCAAAATTGTATCTAAAATTGGAGAATAACATGACATAACCTCTGAATACCTCTGAGTTATGGCCAGTTAATGGGAAAAATATGAATGAACATGATCTATAAATTGTCTATAAGTCTATCCATTGGATTTGGGGCTACAACATTCTCAAACAACTTGGATATGGCCCCTGGCTTTCGCCAGGAATGGGATGATGGTGCTCCGTTAGATGTTTCCCACTTCACCGAGAATGCCGAAGAATATTGAAGGTTCTTGGTTTCTGGGAGAAATATGACCACTTGAGACTGCGATGCTTCAGTACTGCATGACTAGTTCTTGCCCAAGTCTCCATGCTATGCTGGCGATCTGATTGGAAGCATTTTTGCGGCCATCTGTGCGGCTGTTGGAAGCTGAAGCTGCGCAACTAGATTCTACGAAGCCAAACCTGTTCCTGCACTTCGTGAATCTCTCATCCGCGCCAAGAAAGAAACTGTAAGAAGCTGTACACTTTCAGATTCCCAACGCTGTAAGAAGGAAAATTTGAGCTTCCGGCAGCACTAAAGAGCAGCTCTCAAATTTGGGACACTGCTGCCCACGTCGGCTGCCAACTCTCTTGGAACATGGCTGTACACAAAGATGTACACAGCAGAGAACGGAATTCCTACCACTCATTTCCAGAGGAATCAATGTAGCCATCTGGGGCGATGTCGCGAAATCCATGGGGCCCATCATCATAATCGTAGTCGTCAAAACGATCATAATCATCGAAAGGATCAAAATCATCAAATCGATTCAAACGACCAATGCCAATGCGAACCGGACAGGACCTAGCCATGTGCCCAGTACTGCCACATTCGAAACAGCGTGGTTTCTCGACTGCTGCTCTTCCGAGATATTGTGCACTCAAGCCCAGTGAGAAATCGCGCTCGCTCATGTGCTGGCCCTTTGCCGGAACTGAAGCATTCACGGCACCTTGCAAACGGGCTTGTGTGACACGCAAAACCGCCTGCGAGGAGGATCCACTCCACATGGCCTTCACTGGAAGGAGGTACTTGACGTCAGCTGCGGCATAGTCCACCAGGGCCTGCCGAAGCGGCCGTTCCATCCACACACTGTAGCGACCTCCATGGTCGGGAGCAAAGAGCCGCCTTCCTTCCTCCTTGAGGCGTTCAAGCCGGGCTCGTTCCATCAAGGGCACCACTCCAGCATCGCTGAGACACTTCTGCAGACCCTTCACATACCTGTCACCGCTGCGACTGTTGCGCAAGGCATGTTGAACTTGCAGATCAAAGGCATGGTGGATTTGGACTCGATGCCGATGGTAGAGAGCATCAGCATCTGCTCTGCCATCATACACCACCTTGCAAATGTGCGGAGATTCCAAGACTGCTCGCAGACCCCCCGCATCAAAGGCAGCTTGGCCCATGGCAGCGATGTCAAACAGCATGACCTTTCCACTCTTCGAGCACAACTGGATCAGGGCAATTGATCCTGTCCGGCATAAGTCGATGCCTTCCACATCCATCGCTAGCTCTTCATGGTTCATCAAATGGCTTGTGATGAGCGCACATGTCTGGATGGTGTCAACCAGCAAAACACCTTGTGACATTGCACTGGTCTCCACCTGAGCGCCTTGGATTCGAGCCTCACTTGAGCCATCCCCACGAGCGGTTCCAACATCTTCCATAAATATATGGCTATCACAAGCCATTCACATATGATAACATATTTAAGTACCAATCATCCAATCATCCAATCATCTACGGATATTCCAATCATCCAATCATCATTTGCATATCCCAATCATGGGATATTAATATCTTAATTATCTTAATATCAAGTTATCTTAATCATCAATAAGGGATATGGCTATCCAGTTCCACCCATCCAATCATCCGTTGCTCAGTCGTCGATCTGGCACCTGGATGCTGCAGCGCGGATCGGTCTCGCAGTTCGGAAAGCTGATGCGCAGGGTGTTCCTTACGGCGCTCGAGGCAAAATCTTGCTGGGGAAGTCAGCTGGAAGCTGGGAAAATGTGAGAAAATCTGTAAAAAAAAAATGGTGTTGTTTTGGAAGACGTTGCTGTTCCACAATGTGATACATGGGAAATGACAGGCATTTTACGCTTCCATTGGCACCACTGACAACGTAGGTATATAGAGAAAACGGAGATGTCACAATCATCTGGCTGGTGGATATAACTTAGAACTAACAAAGACAACATCCCAAGAGCAGGAGAAGCGCCACAAGTAGCACAGTTCCTTCATAGAATTGACATGTCATGGTGAATTCTTGTGGGCCGGGAACCACCCGGCTGCCTTTCTTCATATCGAATCAATAAATCTAAGCTCCACAAGTCCACGAGAGCACAATGTCTAATATATATATTATATATATATATGTCTAAATGAGATATGCCTAACTTATGTTCCCCATGATTTCCATATATTTCCAACTTCTTAAATTTGGAGGTCAATGGAGGTCAAAAAGTTCCACCAAGCGTCACTAACCATTCCAACGGCCCGCCACTTCCGTGTCTTAGGTCCGCACAGGCCTTCCTTGGTCATACCAATGGCTGCCACCAGAATTGCCCTCATGCTGCTAGGTGCTGGGAGATTCTATTCATCATCCCAACTGATTTACAAGTAATATATAACAACATGCAGAATGATGATAATGATAATAATGATAATGCTAATAATAATAGAGGAAGAAAAAGAAGAAGAAGAAAAAGAAGCAGGAGGAGGAGGAGGAAGAAGAAGAAGAAGAAGAATATATATATAATGATGGTAATGATAATAACAATAATATTTAATGATAATGCTGATAATAACAGAGGAAGAAGAAGAAGAACAGATGATTCCAATGTGTATATATGTAGTAGATACCAATAATGGATTGAAGCCTCATCCAAAAAATTGCAACCATGAATGGTTGATTCTATCCATCATGATATTCTTGAAACGCCAATCAGATTCATCAATCTTTGAGAAGGCTGCTTCAACCAAAACGAACAACTTGGGTTGCCCCCATTCTTCCTTGAGACCTCAAAAGATTTTCACAAACACCGAAAAAAACATTGAGGC
>CAMXCT020004646.1:488338-500452 GCA_947184155.2 Cladocopium goreaui
TATATAAAATTAATAATTGGATATGACTCAAAAAACGGAAATAAATCGTTCCGCAGTGATCCGAATTTATGGAATAAGGAATTGTCAGCAAGCATTTTGATCCGGACTTTGTCATAAGGGCTTACATAAATTTAAATATAAATAACATATTTTTTAGACATTAATATAAATATAAAACTAAATACATACATATTTAATAGAAAATAAATATACACATATCTGATTATCTGTACAATAATGTTATCAGACGCGTGGGGTACGAAAAGCAAGCAAGGACCCATTTTAGTATTCAATTCTCATTATATTAGTCAGAGGAAGAGCTCGAAAAAGAGTTCGAAGAAGAGTTCGAAAAAGAGCTCTGGAACGGGTATGGAACGGGTATAGAACGGGTATGGATCGGGGTATGGAATGAAATGGACCTGAACTTCTCAAATTTCTGTCTGATTATGTTAATGGCAAATTCAATATCTAATTTAATGTTTTTGTTGGAACGAAAACCAATTGTAAATAATCTTTGGCTAATTTGATAAATAATATGATATTTATAATCCTTGTTTTAAATTGTAAATTACAAGCGAAATATAAATTCCTTTACGGTAGCAATAGTGAGCAAACGAAATCGTATATAAGCAAAAAGATAGATACTTATCTAGAGATCTCCTGATTTCAAAATCCTACCTTCTCCATTCGATACAATATCGTAATGCCGAATTAAATTATGAAAATCAAATAATTCGTCCTAACCCCTCATTCAAAATATAATACATAAAATAAAAAATAAAAAATAAATACAACTCAAAAATAAAACCAATACATGCATAGGATTTGCAATTGCTATAAATTATAGATATAAATTATAATTTCTCAAAATGGGGTATGAATTATAGGTTATAGATCAGATATAATTCGGGATAGAAATCGGAATCTTAATATAGATTAAAATTTTATATTTTAAATTTCAATTAATTATTTCTAAAAAATATTTTAATATATATAATTCATTCCCTTAAAATAATATATCGAACATAATATTAATAAAATAATTAATATATCCGCCGACCCCGGCTGCGCAAGGGGGAGCGCGAAAGGGAAAAAGATTTTCTGACACAGCAGGGGTAGCTAATCCGCCGACCCCGGCAGATGCAAGGGGAAGCGCGCCATGGAATAAGACAGGAGGAAAAGGTCGCCAGAATTCATTGCAGCAGCAAGAGCACTACTACTACTACTACTACTACTACTACTACTACTCTGTCCTTCACTGCCATGGTGTTTTCCCATCCGGGGACCAGCAGCAGCAGCAGCAAAAGCCTCTGCAGCAGCAGGTCATAGCAGCAGCAAGAGGGAAAAAAAGCAGCCAAAAACATCATTTCATCTTAGCTAGGTTCAAGATAGGTGGTAGAGGCCTTAAGTAAGATCCAAACATGTCTGGTACGTACGGCTGGTAGGTTTGGTTTTCTTGGTACGGTACGGTTGGTACGCTTAGTAAGGTACGTTTGGTACGCTTACCAACCGTACCGACCGTACCAACCATACCAGTGAACCGTACATAACCGTACCACCGTGGCGTACCAGATTAAGGGGGGGTCAAGGGGGGGGCGTTTTGGATGTACCAATACTCCTTTGACCCCCCCCTTAATCTGGTACGCCACGGTGGTACGGTTATGTACGGTTCACTGGTACGGTTGGTACGGTCGGTACGGTTGGTAAGCGTACCAAACGCACCTTACTAAGCATACCAAGCGTACCTACCCAAAGCGTACCAACCGCACCAAGCGTACCGTACCAAGCGCACCAAGCGTACCAAGCGTAGCGTACCTATCTTATAGCTGGATATCAAGCACCTATCTTGAACTTAGATAAATTTCATCATCATTTTCTATGGGTTTCAGAAGTTACGTTAGGCATTTTCGAGGTGCAATTTTGGGGCTTCTCCGTCCTTCAGAGGCATGGTGTTTTGCTGCCGAGAGGTGATTTTTTCCATGGTGTTTTCCCATTTGGGGACCGGATGTAAAGGCGGCCAAAATTCATAGCAGCAGCAAGAGGAAAAAGGAGCCAAAAGCATCATTTTCTATGGGTTTCAGAAGTTGCGTTAGGCATTTTCGAGGTGCAATTTTGGGGCTTCCCCGTCCTTCAGAGGCATGGTGTTTTGCTGCCGGGAGGTAATTTTTTCCATGGTGTTTTCCCATTTGGGGACCGGATGTAAAGGTGGCCAAAATTCATAGCAGCAGCAAGAGGAAAAAGGAGCCAAAAGCATCATTTTCTATGGGTTTCAGAAGTTACGTTAGGCATTTTCGAGGTGCAATTTTGGGGCTTCTCCGTCCTTCAGAGGCATGGTGTTTTGCTGCCGGGAGGTGATTTTTTCCATGACGTTTTCCCATTTGGGGACCGGATGTAAAGGCTGCCAAAATTCATAGCAGCAGCAAGAGGAAAAAGGAGCCGAAAGCATCATTTTCTATGGGTTTCAGAAGTTACGTTAGGCATTCTCGAGGTGCAATTTTGGGGCTTCTCCGACCTTCAGAGGCATGGTGTTTTGCTGCCGGGAGGTGATTTTTTCCATGGTGTTTTCCCATTTGGGGACCGGATGTAAAGGTGGCCAAAATTCATAGCAGCAGCAAGAGGAAAAAGGAGCCAAAAGCATCATCTTCTATGGGTTTCAGAAGTTACGTTAGGCATTTGCGAGGTCAATTTTGGGGCTTCTCCGTCCTTCAGAGGCATGGTGTTTTGCTGCCGGGAGGTGATTTTTTCCATGGTGTTTTCCCATTTGGGGACCGGATAAAAAGGTGGCCAAAATTCATAGCAGCAGCAAGAGGAAAAAGGAGCCAAAAGCATCATGTTCGATCGGTTTCAGAAGTTACGTTAGGCATTTTCGGGGTGCAATTTTGGGGCTTCTCTGTCCTTCAGAGGCATGGTGTTTTCCCATCTGGGGACCAGCAGCAGCAGCAGCAAAAGTTTCTGCAGAAGCAGGAGGTTTCAGAAGTTACGATAGGCATTTTCGGTGTGCAATT
Source organism: Cladocopium goreaui (assembly GCA_947184155.2). Lineage (NCBI taxonomy): Eukaryota > Dinophyceae > Suessiales > Symbiodiniaceae > Cladocopium > Cladocopium goreaui. The sequence continues at coordinate 491,344 of CAMXCT020004646.1, forward strand.
TTGGGGCTTCTCCGTCCTTCAGAGGCATGGTGTTTCCATGCCGGGAGGTTACTTTTTCCATGGTGTTTTCCCATTTGGGGACCGGATGTAAAGGTAGCCAAATTCATAGCAGCAGAAACAGGAAAAAGGAGCCAAAAGCATCATTTTCTATGGGTTTCAGAGGTTACGTTAGGCATTTTCGGGGTACAATTTTGGGGCTTCTCCGTCCTTCAGAGGCATGGTGTTTCCCTGCCGGGAGGTGATTTTTTCCATGGTGTTTTTCCATCCGGGGACCAGCAGCAGCAGCAGCAAAACCTCTGCAGCAGCAGGAGGAAAAGGTAGCCAAAATTCATAGCAGCAGCAAGAGGAAAAAGGACCCAAAATCATCATTTTCTATGGGTTTCAGAAGTTACGTTAGGCATAGCAACCGCAGGCAACAGAATCTGTCGAAAAATTGTGTTTTTCTGGGATTTCAGACGACCCGTTATAAGGGAGTTTTTCGGCGTGGTTTTGGAATTTGCTCGTCCTTCAGAGGCACGGTGTTTCCCTGCCGGGGTGATTTTGTCGAAGCTGTTTGACTATATACTAGCAGCCGCAGGCAACAGAATCTGGCGAAAAATTGTGTTTTTGTCTCGGATTTCAGACGGAACGTTAGGGAATTTTTCGGCGTGGTTTTGGAACTAGCTCGTCCTTCAGAGGCACGGTGTTTCCATGCCAGGAGGTGATTTTGTCGAAGCTGTTTTACTGCTAGCAGCCGCGGGCAACAGAATCTGGCGAAAAGTGCTGTTTGTCTCGGATTTCAGACGAGATGTTAGGGAGTTTTTTGGCGTGGTTTTGGAACTAGCTCGTCCTTCAGAGGCACGGTGTTTCCCTGCCGGGAGGTGATTTTTTTCGAAGCTGTTTTACTGCTAGCAGCCGCAGGCAACAGAATCTGTCGAAAAAATGTGTTTTTCTGAGATTTCAGACGAGATGTTAGGGAGTTTTTCGGCGTGGTTTTGGAACTTGCTCGTCCTTCAGAGGCATGGTGTTTTTTCTTGCCGGGAGGTGATTTTTTTCGAAGCTGTTTTACTGCTAGCAGCCGCAGGCAACAGAATCTGTCGAAAAAATGTGTTTTTCTGGGATTTCAGACGACCCGTTAGGGAGTTTTTTGGCGTGGTTTTGGAACTTGCTCGTCCTTCAGAGGCATGGTGTTTCCCTGCCGGGAGGTGATTTTTTTCGAAGCTGTTTTACTGCTAGCAGCCGCAGGCAACAGAATCTGTCGAAAAACGGTGTTTTTCTGGGATTTCAGACGATCCGTTAGGGAGTTTTTTGGCGTGGTTTTGGAACTTGCTCGTCCTTCAGAGGCATGGTGTTTCCCTGCCGGGAAGTTATTTTTTCGAAGCTGTTTTACTGCTAGCAGCCGCAGGCAACAGAATCTGTCGAAAAATGCTGTTTTTCTGCCCCCCCCCACGACGCCCACCGCTCCTTCCCCCCCCCCTTCTTCTCTCGCCTCTGCCTCCCCCCTGCATGTTCTGCTCCCCCATATTGTAGTTGCCGTATCTCTTCATGAACCGCTCTCACCTCACTACTTTCATGCCCTCCCCCCTTCTCCTCCGTTCCCCTCCCCCTGCCTCCTTTCCACCTTCATCGTCCCATCCTATATCTCACTCCCCATTTGACGATTTCAGACGAGACGTTAGGGAGTTTTTTGGCGTGGTTTTGGAACTAGCTCGTTTTTCAAAGGCATGGTGTTTCCCTGGAGCAGGAGCAACAGCAGCAAATACAGGACCCGCAGCAGCAGCAGTTGCAGCAGCAGGGGCTTTTGGCGCGGCAGCAGCAGCAGCAGCCGCAGCAGATGCATTAGCAGGAGGACTAGCAACAGCCGCAGGCAACAGAATCTGTCGAAAAATGTTGTTTTTTTGAGGATTGCAGACGACACGTTAGGGAGCTTTTTGGCGTGGTTTTGGAACTAGCTCTTCCTTCAGAGGCATGGTGTTTCTCTGCCGGGAGGTGAATTTTTTCGCAGCTGTTTTACTGCTAGCAGCTGCAGGCAACAGAATCTGTCTAAAAATGCTGTTTTTCTCGGATTGCAGACGACACGGTAGGGAGTCTTTTGGCGTGGTTTTGGAATTTGCTCGTCCTTCAGAGGCATGGTGTTTCCCTGCCGGGAGGTGATTTTTTTCGAAGCTGTTTTACTGCTAGCAGCCGCAGGCAACAGAATCTGTCGAAAAACGGTGTTTTTCTGGGTTTAGACGACCGGTTAGGGAGTTTTTTGGCGTGGTTTTGGAACTTGCTCGTCCTTCAGAGGCATGGTGTTTCCCTGCCGGGAGGTGATTTTTTTCGAAGCTGTTTTACTGCTAGCAGCCGCAGGCAACAGAATCTGTCGAAAAAATGTGTTTTTCTACGATTTCAGACGAGACGTTAGGGAGTTTTTTGGCGTGGTTTTGGAACTAGTTCGTTCTTCAGAGGCATGGTGTTTCCCTGGAGGAGGAGCAACAGCAGCAAATACAGGACCCGCAGCAGCAGCAGTTGCAGCAGCAGGAGCTTTTGGCGCGGCAGCAGCAGCAGCAGCAGCCGCAGCAGATGCATTAGCAGGAGGACTAGCAACAGCCGCAGGCAACAGAATCTGTCGAAAAATGTTGTTTTTTCTAGGATTGCAGACGACACGTTAGGGAGACCCTTTTGCAAGGGGCAGGGCAGAGACAAACACATTCCCAGACTCCAAAACCATGTCAAAAACCAACCACAAAATCAATATAAAATATTGATTTTGGAGGCTTCAAAATCAATATAAAAACAGAGGAAAATGAGTATAAAAATCAAAATGGATATCAATAGAAAGAGGTATTTGGTCCAACTTTTGATATTGATTTTGAAGCTTTATATTGATATTTATTTTGATTTTTTAGTAAAATCAATATCGATATTTTTTTGAAAAAAATATTGATTGTAATCAATATCGGATGCTCAGGGGAGGCATGGTGTTTCTCTGCCGGGAGGTGAATTTTTTCGCCGCTGTTTTACTGCTAGCAGCTGCAGGCAACAGAACCTGTCTAAAAATGCTGTTTTTCTCGGATTGCAGACGACACGGTAGGGAATCCCCACCTATTAAGCTAGGGGGGGGTCAAAAAATGTAAGTTACAAAAAAATAGGGTTGAGGGGGTCAAGAAGATAATGTTACATTTTTGTAATTTTCTCAAAAAATGTAACTTACATTTCTTGAGAGGAAACGTCCAAAACTAGGGGGGGTGGTCAAAAAATGTAAGTTACATTTGCTCAAATAATGTAAGTTACATTTTTTGACCCTGTAATTGTTTATTGAATATATAGTTATAGATATATATGTATATTATTTTTTCTATATTATTATTATTATTAGCAGTAGTAGTAGTAGTAGCAGTAGTAGTAGTAGTAGTAGTAGTAGAAGTAGCAGTAGTAGAAGTAGAAGTAGAAGTAGAAGTAGTAGTAGTAGTAGTAGTAGTAGTAGTAGTAGTATCAGTAGCGTAATAGTATTAGCAGTGCTCGTAGTATTAGATATGCTTTGACCAGATGCAAGAATGCCATAGAACTCCAGTTCGTCACCAATGGCTACCATTGTGGCTGGGGTAGCGCGGGCAAGTCGGTAAAAGCCAACGCATTGCGTGGTTTATGATGGATTGTGCTGGATCCATCATAGGTTCCAGTGACAAACTCAGCTCACACAGGATGCTGGATGATGCCGGCTGCTACTGGCGATTCATTTGGTCTGAGAATGTCTGGGATTCAGATGATTTGAGTTTGGCAGCGCAACGCAGAGTTGACATGAAAGGATATGAAAAGGTATGAAAAAAATCAAGGCAGGTTTCAATTAGATGTTTCTGTGAAATCCCTGTAGGGCCAACAAGTGCCTACAGTGTCATTTGCCAGTTTGTGGTATGAATCAATTCGATTCGATCTGTCAGCAAGGGTGTGTACAGAATAGAACTGCGCTATGGCAAAGTTACTTTAGATGTGAGGAGTCGAGATGGGTTAGAGAAGGCTAGAGATAGCTAGAGAGTGCAAAAATCAAAGCGCTCGTCGCATGCTTGCCGCAATCTGACACATGATCTGGTTTAGTAATGTTTAAAACATGTCCTTTCATGTAGGCCGCATTTTGGCATATTTTTGCATGTATACTTTTGCATACTTTCGCATCAAGTTACCTGATGATACCGGATGCTGCCGGATTCTGAGGACGCCTGTTGGGGGGCATTGGACGCCGAAGTTTGGGACCCAGCTTTCAATCATTTTCAGTGGTGCATGGTGGTGTTTCTGCAAATGTAAGCTAGACTGCTTGAGGTGATAAAAAAAAATGGTGGTTTGCAACAGATTTCCATGTCCAGGTGTGTACAAGTTTCATTTTGCTTATTTCTACGTAAGTGATGTCACAACACGGCATCTTTTGCAAAGCATCTTTCTGCTTGCCTAGGCTGACGCTGCACCTAGGCATGCATCGGCTGAGAACCACGTTGGGCACCTCAATGACTATAGATGACTGGGATAATACCCTATGTAATATATTGTCATTTTTTGATACAGTATTTTTCGTGCACTTTGCCTGGAATTGGCATGAATTGCCTCGTAAATGGTGGTGTTTTTGCAAAATGTAAGCTAGACTGCTTTAGGTGTTGAAAATGATGGTGTTTTGCAGAAAATCCCCATGTCCAAACAGTCAAGCTTACATTTTCTTATTACTTCTTATTCCATCTTATTCCCATATTATGTCATAAGGCGACATATTGAATCATAATGCGACATATCTTGCAAAGCATTTTTCTGCTTGCCTAGGCTGGCACTGCACCTGAGGGAGCATTTGCTGAAAATGACGTGGGACACCCAGATCACTGTAGATGACTAAGATTGGCATGGGTTCACCGACATTCACAAATATTGACAAGGTCCTTTGATATTTATATAGTTTCTTGAAGTCTCTTATGGTTTCCAGTGGTTTCTTGATGCTCCCTATTTAAGCGCGAAAGATGTAAGTTGATGCAAGATCATGCAAGAAAAAGCAAGATCCTACATTTTATATATATATATTATATATATATATGGTGAGCAGTTTGGGGGAGGGTGTTTGAGATAGTGGTGGGCTGCATGGATTTTACATTTGTGCAGTTTGCCTGGGATTGCCTGGTGTGAATGGCGGAGGTTTTTGAAAAATGTAAGCTAGACTACTTTAGGTGTTGGAAATGATGGTGTTTTGCAGAAGGCCCCCATGTCCAAACAGTCAAGCTTACATTTTCTTATTACTTCTTATCCCATCTTATTCCCACATTATGTCATAGGGTGACATATTGAATCAGAATGCGACATATCTTGCAAAGCATTTTTCTGCCTGCCTAGGCTGGCACTGCACCTGAAGGAGCATCTGCTGAGAACGACATGGGGCACCTAGATCACTGTAGATGACTAAGATTGGTATGGGTTCACCGACATTCACAAATATTGACAAGTTCCTTTGATAGTAATATAACATATAGTTTCTTTAAGTTTCTTATGGTTTCCAGTGGTTTCTTGATGCTCCCTATTTAAGCGCGAAAGATGTAAGTTGATGCAAGATCATGCAAGAAAAAGCAAGACCCTATTTCATATATATATATAAGGTGAGCAGTTTGGGGGAGGGTGTTTGAGATAGTGGTGGGCTGCATGGATTTTACATTTGTGCAGTTTGCCTGGGATTGCCTGGTGTGAATGGCGGAGGTTTTTGAAAAATGTAAGCTAGACTACTTTAGGTGTTGGAAATGATGGTGTTTTGCAGAAGATCCCCATGTCCAAACAGTCAAGCTTACATTTTCTTATTACTTCTTATCCCATCTTATTCCCACATTATGTCATAGGGTGACATATTGAATCATAATGCGACATATCTTGCAAAGCATTTTTCTGCCTGCCTAGGCTGGCACTGCACCTGAGGGAACATTTGCTGAAAACGACGTGGGACACCCAGATCACTGTAGATGACTAAGATTGGCATGGGTTCACCGACATTCACAAATATTGACAAGGTCCTTTGATATTTATATAGTTTCTTGAAGTCTCTTATGGTTTCCAGTGGTTTCTTGATGCTCCCTATTTAAGCGCGAAAGATGTAAGTTGATGCAAGATCATGCAAGAAAAAGCGAGATTTTATATATATATATTATATATATATATGGTGAGCAGTTTGGGGGAGGGTGTTTGAGAGTGGTGGGCTGCATGGATTCTGCCCCCCCCATTGCTTTCAGCTTACATTTGTGCAGTTTGCCTGGGATTGCAAGGTGTGAATGGCGGTGGTTTGAAAAATGTGAGCTAGATGACTTTAGGTGTTGAAAATGATGGTGTTTTCCAGAGGATGCCCATGTCCACACAGTCAAACTTACATTTTAATTTCTACTTCGTGTTCAATCTTATTCCCACATTATGCCATAAGGTGCCATATTGTATATTATTGGATCATAATGTAGCATATCTTGCAAAGCATTTTTCTGCTTGCCTAGGCTGGCACTGCACCTGAGGGAGCAATTGCTGAAAACGACGTGGGACACCCAGATCACTGTAGATGACTAAGATTGGCATGGGTTCACCGACATTCACAAATATTGACGAGGTCCTTTGATATTTATATAGTTTCTTGAAGTCTCTTATGGTTTCCAGTGGTTTCTTGATGCTCCCTATTTAAGCGCGAAAGATGTAAGTTGATGCAAGATCATGCAAGAAAAAGCAAGATCCTATATATTATATATATATATATTATATATATATGGTGAGCAGTTTGGGGGAGGGTGTTTGAGATAGTGGTGGGCTGCATGGATTCTGCCCCCCCATTGCTTTCAGCTTACATTTGTGCAGTTTGCCTGGGATTGAAAGGTGTGAATGGCGGTGGTTTGAAAAATGTGAGCTAGATGACTTTAGGTGTTGAAAATGATGGTGTTTTCCAGAGGATGCCCATGTCCACACAGTCAAACTTACATTTTAATTTCTACTTCTTGTTCAATCTTATTCCCACATTATGCCATAAGGTGGCATATTGAATCATAATGGCGGAGGTTTTTGAAAAATGTAAGCTAGACAGTTTAGGTGTTGGAAATGATGGTGTTTTGCAGAAGATCCCCATGTCCAAACAGTCAAGCTTACATTTTAATTTCTACTTCGTGTTCAATCTTATTCCCACATTATGCCATAGGGTGACATATTGAATCATAATGGGACATATCTTGGAAAGCATTTTTCTGCCTGCCTAGGCTGGCACTGCACCTGAGGGAGCATTTGCTGAAAACGACATGGGACACCCAGATCACTGTGGTGACTAAGAGTGGCATGGGTTCACCGACATTCACAAATATTGACAAGTTCCTTTGATAGTTATATAATATATAGTTTCTTGCAGTTTCTTGTGGCTTCCAGTGATTTCTTGATGCTCCGTATTTAAGCGTGAAAGATGTAAGTTGATGCAAGATCATGCAAGAAAAAGCAAGATCCTATATATTATATATATATTATATATATATATGGTGAGCAGTTTGGGGGAGGGTGTTTGAGATAGTGGTGGGCTGCATGGATTCTGCCCCCCCCCATTGCTTTCAGCTTACATTTGTGCAGTTTGCCTGGGATTGAAAGGTGTGAATGGCGGTGGTTTGAAAAATGTGAGCTAGATGACTTTAGGTGTTGAAAATGATGGTGTTTTCCAGAGGATGCCCATGTCCACACAGTCAAACTTACATTTTAATTTCTACTTCTTGTTCAATCTTATTCTCACATTATGCCATAAGGTGACATATTGTATATTATTGTATCATAATGTGGCATATCTTGCAAAGCATTTTAGTGGTTGCGTAGGGTGGAAGTGCACGAGAGGGAGAATTTGCTGAAAACGACGTGGGACACCAGATCAATGTAGATAACTAGGATTGGCATGGGTTCACCGACATTCAAAAAAATATTGACAAGTTCATTTGGTGGTTATACAGTTTCTTGAAGTTTCTTATGGTTTCCAGTGGTTTCTTGATGCTTCCTATCTATGCGTGAAAGATGTAAGTTGATGCAGGATCATGCAAGAAAATGTAAGATGCGATGTTACATTATATTACCATATAATGCCTATATAGTAAGCTGTTTGGGGGAAGGTGTTTGAGATAGTGTTGTGGGCTGCAGGGATTCTGGCCCCCCCTATTGCTTTCAGCTTACATGTTTGCGTCGCATAGATGAGATCACCTTTGGTCATTTCATGATATGTTATGTCATTTTTTGTGCATATGTGCGCATCATCGTGCACTTTGCCTGGAATTGCCTGGTGAGTGATAGTGTTTCTTGAAAAATGTAAGCTAGATTACTTTAGGTGTTGAAAATGATGGTGGTTTCCAGAGGATGCCCATGTCCACAAAGTCAAACTTACATTTTAATTACTACTTCTTGTTCAATCTTATTCCCACATTATGCCATAAGGTGCCATGTTGTATATTATTGGATCATAATGTAGCATATCTTGCAAAGCATTTTACTGCTTGCCTAGGCTGGCACTGCACCTGAGGGAGCAATTGCTGTGAACGATGTGGGGCACCTAGATCACTGTAGATTCTGGATGGCTAGGATGATATTCTATGTTCATTTTTTGTGCATGTGATTGCATATGTGCGTATCATTGTGCAGTTTGCCTGGAATTGCCTGGTGAATGGCGGCGTTTTTTGAAAATGTAGGCTAGGCTGCTTTAGGTGTTGAAAATGATGGTGTTTTGCAGGAGATCTCCATGTCCACACAGTCAAACTTACATTTTAATTACTACTTCTTGTTCTTATTCTATCTTACGCCATCTGATTCCCACATTATGTCACAAGGTGACATATTGTATGCTATTGTATCATAATGTGACATATCTTGCAAACCATGTTTCTGCCTGCCTAGGCTGGCACTGCACCTGAAGTAGAAGAAAATGTGGCAGAAGGCCTCCCCTTAGCACAAAGTTATGTAGCAGAAGGCTCCCCTAGCAGAAAGTTATGTAGCAGAAGGCTCCCCTAGCAGAAAATTATGTAGCAGAAGCCTCCGCTAGCAGAAAGTTATCTAGCAGAAGGCTCCCCTAGCAGAAATATATGTAGCAGAAGGCTCCGCTAGCAGAAAGTTATGTAGCAGAAGGTGCCGCTGGCAGAAAGTTTGCAAA
>CAMXCT020004647.1:0-32774 GCA_947184155.2 Cladocopium goreaui
GCGAATTCTTGAGTTTGTTCTCCTCACTGGAGAGCTCTGTATATTTTCTTAGCTGCTGGGCCCTGAATTTCAACACCTCCGCCTTAGTGTGGTCCCTAATGAACACCATGGCCTTTAGGTTGCTCTTGTCCACTGTATGAGGGCTGTCCAAAGGGTGCTCTAACGTTAGGGCCTTGTCCAAAAACTCCCAGGGTGAACGAAAAACACCATAAGACGACAGGGAAAAAACCTTCTTCTCGCCATTCTCCCCCACTTCAGTTACCATTCGAGAAGAAATCAACTTAGAGTGCAAGGGGAGGCCCTGAAATGGAGCGTGCACATTGTCCTCGATGGACGCGGGAATGGTGACATCAGTTGATTTGATGTCGATTTTGAATTTGAAATCACCCACCAGCAAGGGAGCTCTGGCTCCTCGGGGTTGTAAACCTGAGCCCATGCGCTGTTCTTGTTCAATTTGACCGGAAGAGAGGGACAAATTCTTTCCATCTCTTTGCAGTTGCTCTATAAACGCAAGGGCCAATTGGCGGCATAAACCGCTAGGATATTCCGTCTCCAGACTTGTTGAAAATTTCATTTCAGATCCAGCAGGCTGCGCCACCATTCCCCAAGGCAAATGTGGGTGGCTTTCATCACATTCCAAAAGCAAGTTTGCAGCATGAAAGTTCATCAAAAAGGACGTACGCTTCTTTCTTTTTCCACCATACATGCAAGAGTGGACATGCTGAAAACGAAAAGTGCCAGGCAGTTGGAGGAAAGGGTCAGTCATCCACATGAGCGACCGGCGGGGGTTTTCACAAATAAACGGAATACCTTTTCTCTCACAGAGATCCATGACCTTTCTTGCAAACGCATACAACTTGTTGGCAGCAAGAACTTTGATTTTTGCAACTCCGCGCAAACCAGACAAACCCATTGGCTCAGCTTCAGATCTGAGCGGAACTGGTTGCATCCCTTTCCTAAGCTTGTGCCGTTTGGGCACTGGGATTTCACGTGCTCTTGACGCCGTTCCACACGGCGGTGCCAGCATCACGGCGTCCACCTTGTCCTCCTCTATCCACTGCAAGACTGTAGCTTGGCCGTCCTGTTTTGACAAATCTACTTTCGCTACAGGTCCTTTGACCCTTCTCTTGTCTATTATGTGGTCAATTCCCAGGGCCTCTCCACCCATTGCTCTAAACGCTGCAGCCACGCCAGCTGTACCACAAAATAAATCCAAAAGGAAAAGTTGCTTTGAATGCGTTGTTGCATTCGACCCTGCCCGACCATCAACTTCTTGATTGGCAGCAGGTCCAGTATGACTCGACTGTTCTTCAGCGATGTCACAAAAAGACCGAGGCTCTTTTGCCTCAGTTGTGTCCGTTGCAGAGCGCATTCGCTTTGCAACCAACGTCTGCTCAAGGCATCCACTGCCTTCAAAAAGGGCGGCTGACACACGCTTTCGTGAGTCTGCCACCAGGCGATCCTCATCGCCCTTTTTGCCATCTGCTTTCAAGGCAACTCTTGCAGCTAGTCACGAGCCAGGTTTATGGGCTGTGACAAAGGCATGTCGCTTGTTGCAACCCTTCTTGCAACATGTATGAAGTCCCTTCGGACAATCTCCTGAGTGAGAGCAAGTGCACAGGTTGAACCCAAAACAAATTGGCTGGCCGTCCTCGTTGCAAGGCACACAGCCGACCAGCTTCTTCGGCATAGGCGTCCTTTTCAACTTTTTGATCCGGAGTGCCTCTTGTTTGTTCTTGTTTGGCTCCACCTTGGTCCTTTTGGGTTCTGCATCCTGTGAGGTCTTTCCAGGGGCATCGCCATGATGTGTTTTTGCCACAGGCCGCTTTGGCAGCGGCATCAGGAGCCACTTCAATTCAGGGCCCTCCAAGATGGCTTTGGCTGGCAAGTCAAGGGGCAACTCTCCAGCCGGGCCGTTGCGGAAACCCGCACGTGTGGCCTCAGCCAACCTGACATGAAGCTCCCTGTCAGCCGCTGCAACCTGCTGCAAGGTCACCTGAGCAAAACCTTCCATGGGCTCTTTCTTCAGCTCAAAGAAGAAATAGTTGATAATTGATTCGTGCACCTCAAACGTCATCGCCTGAGCGATCTCATATGCCACTCCACGTCGTCTCAGCGCGTGGTGCACATCGAGCTCTGTGTTCAAGACTGCGGCCAAAGCAGGGTCTTTGTTCGTGGCCCTGATAGCACCTGAGCTGTCAGCTTTCCATATCTTCAAGTCATTGTCTTCCTTCACATTGTTTACCTCTTGTGTGCGCGATGTGCAACGCGCCCATTCAATGTACCTCACTCTGCCATCCTCCACGCACTGCACCAACGAGTTGATCAAGTGATGTGACGGTTCCAGGAAGTTGGCCACAATCAACGGGTGAATTCTGGCCTGCAGCAACTCGATCCTTTGGGCTATTTCGGGCGCAGGAAGTTTCCTGGGCGCTTCCTGCTCTGTCGAGTCCACCTTGCGTTTCATCTCGGCAGCGGTCAAGGTGTGGGCTTCGAAGAACAATCTCCTAAGCTTTGGAGCGTCTCTATGGTCAGCGTTCCCAAGCAATGGTGTGATGACACCGTCTGCAAAGATCTGTTCATCTCCACCCGGCGTCGTTGCAACTGAGAAAGCATAAGTTGCATGTGACACCCATCCACGCAATCCCATTTGGGTAATGACCTGGTCATCAATGCCAATAGCCCTAGCCCTTGCTTCGAACACAGGTGTACTATCCACCAAAGACATGGCTGCGCCAGTCCCGTTGCGGAGGAGGTCTCAGGGGTGACCAAAAAATCAAAGCACAAGTGTCATGCCAAACATCTGCACTTTTGAACCCTTGATTTTTCAACATGTGACGAATGCAACAACCTGCAAAAGGATTCTCCTAGTCCATGACAGCATTCCGTCATCTGGAGCCTGAAGTCACATGAACATCAAATCACACTCATGGCCCTCTGGCCACGGCTTGCACTGGTGGTGATTGACGCCTCAAAAAAAAATGATATGCTCACTCCGCGCGCAAGAGTGAGCGCTTCCCTTCGCCCACAGCTTCAAACCCTTTTGCCCCTCTTGTGCTTCTTCAAGAGTGTCGCTCTGAATTAGTGAGCCCCGTCAGCCCACTAATTATATTCAAAAGCATGGCACTGCGCATCTGGAACTTGGAAATCATTGAAAAGAATTTTTGACTGATCATGAACAACATTCAAGACAAACAGCTGCAACACACGTCCAAAACAACTGAGTGCAAACATTGACACTGCAGGCCACGACCGACATCCGGTGCTGCGGTTTGCACAGCGTGTCCATCATCCCTTCTGTCCAGGTGACAGGATGCCACAACATGTCGTGGACGTGCATTCATGTTGACTGGATGTCTGTTTGAAAAGGTTTGACTGAGTTTGAAACAACAAAACTTTTTATTCCGGTTAATTTCACTTTCAACCCCACGACACACTGAACAACAATGCACATGCCTAGATTGAATCCAGTCTGAGCCCACGACTTCCGTGAAACGTGCTCTCTCCAGAACACTACTGTCCAATCAGTACATGCCGCATCGTTGAAACATGGTGGTTGAACACAAAGATTAATGAAGCTGCAAATGTGGTTGGAAACAAAGTTGCAAAGTTGGACAACACCTTCAATGCCAATTGGACACCCCAAGCGACACTAACTGAGTTCGGAACTGGGTTGCGTCTTTCGCGCCAGGTGAACATGGTTTTCACTGTCCATCGATGCACCATTGTTTCACGTAAAACCAACCACACAAGAAAAAAAACAGAAAGTGCAAAAGTCAGACATCACTGCACAAATGTTGGTCGACTCAGCTCCCAGCAAAACACCTAGTGCATTTGTACGGGAAGAAGTTCCCTGCTGCTTGGATCTGCTCAAAGTTTCGTGACGCAATCTTCCCGCACTTAAGGACAGTTGATTCACCATCGTCTGGGTCACATGCTGAGTCTCTTGCGACATGACAGCAACCACTATGAACATGTCTGAAAACAACTGCACTGATGGACGGCTCTAAGGACTGCGCTAAACCCTCACCGACTATGGGAGCTGCGACCTCTGCATCACGCTCCTCATCCGAAGTTGCATAGTCTCTGCCCAGCACAGGTCTGTCGCTGACATCACTGACCGATGAAATTGACTCAGCTTCAAAATTTTCATTTGATGCAACTGAAGGTGAATAAGGTTCAGACGGTGGTCGCACAAGTTCGAAACCCTCTACATCGGCAGGTTCAAAATGTGCCGTGCCAACTTCACAATTTTCATGCTGATACCAAAACTCTTCTGCATTTGCACTTGCAAGCCACATCATGACTGACTGTAGTGAATTGCAACCCTCTCTAGGCCAACGCTTAGCTCTTGACACATCGGGGTTGAACAGCCCATGTTGTATCGCCGCAGTGATGGCTTCAAGGGCCAACAGCACTGGGGCTTGAGCATCACGACTGTACTCCAAAGCCATCTTGGACCCAGGATCAGTATGGTAACCAGCAAGGCGTCTCAACTCGCCTTCACAGCCTGCCTTCGCCATCATGCTAAGCCATGTTGCCTTCAATGAATGAGTGCCAATGTCTGTCAGCGATGGCACGGGCTCGAAGTTGTTCAGGATCTCTCATAGCCACGTCGTGGCCTGACTCGGCTCCAAGGGGATCAGGGCCCAGCCACCTGCTGCAAGTGGGGCCGGCATAGTTGGGACTCCAGGCCCCGCCGTCAGGCCCTGTTCACTCCTAAGTTGTAACCACGGAGAGGCCCAGTCATAGCCTGAAAGTCCAGGCAAATTGCAAGCCGCTGGCAATAGTCTTTTTGCATGTTTCTGTCTTCCAGCGTTCTTGTGGTGGTACAGCTGGCATTCCAAAAATCCTTTTCCTTGATGCAGGTCTGTCGCAGGTTCATGCTGGCAAAACTGTCCATCGGACCAACGAAGCCTCATATGCAAGACCATGCAGAGGTATCCAGCAAAAACCGACTCCTGAGCAGACCCTTCCATTGCTAAATGTTCCAAAAAGCAAACCTGGGCAACAGTCAAGGGAATCTTCTTCTTTGGAATGACCAGCGGCACAGTTGAAGCACCTTTCACTCGTGGCGACCTAATAGTATCGCCAACATCAGCTCCAAGCATATGAAAAGCGAAAGAAACAGCTTCCAAAAACCTCGTAGCCTTTGTCCTCGGGGCATTGTGCTCCCTCAATTCAGTGACATACATGTAAGCTTCATGCTCTGTAATAGGAAAAATCCTTGCATCTGTAACAAGCACTTTCTTCCACCTCGCAAAGGCCAAAAGTGAAGACGCTCTGGCACGAAGTGTCGCCACTGACTTCACACTCAAGGCGTCACTAACGGACTGCTCAATTGTCTTTGAGTCCGGATCGCCCCTTAGTGCTTCTTCGATCTGCCTTCCAACCATGGAACCAGACAAATTGTCCATCACTATGATCCTCCATGACTCCAAAGCTCTTGCCAATGCTCTGTTCTGTGCGATAGGCCAAGGAATTAGAGATGTAGCCTTGGACCATCTCACAACACCTTGTGCTTCGGCAACAGGGATCGATATCTCTGCATCGTCACGTGGAACTGAAGGGACAAACACTGGCGGCTGAATCAGACGTGGTTTCTTTGCAAAAACAGGATTGATGGGTTCACGTTCCCAGGGCATCTTAATGTCCGCCCGTTTCACTCCAAGTCCAAAAGCAGCCGCATGTATCACAAGATCCATGGCAAAAAGGAGACTCAAAAGTCTCGAAAGTCTCACTACCCCCATTCAGCCTCCGGGAAGTGAGACTTTGTCCCACCCACCCACCCTTGAAACTTAAAAAGACGGATGTCAAAAAACTGTTCAAACAAAACAGAGATCCACAAAAGGATCAAAACACTGAGGTTTGTTTTGACAGTTTGTTTGCAACAGCAACTTAAACAAGTTTGGGAGTTAAGAGGTCAATACCTTAAACTTCCAAAGCGCGAAACGCAGGGACGCGAGGCGCACGCGTGGAGGAAGAGAGGACGGTGGCTTCCCACCTGTAGACTAGGTTTTATAAGGGCTCATCACTAAAGTGAGACGCAACAAACAAGCAGACTACTAAAGAGCATGGATATGCCTGTCATGCTCATGGGCTACTTTACGTTCAAAATAAAAAAATGTTTTTCACTCTTGTGGAAACAGGGTCTGCCTTGAAGCCGTGAAGGCTTTGAAAAAATGAAAAATGACGCTGTGGGTGGTAGAGGCAACAACCGAATCATCAGAAAAAATGAAATCTAAACGTGCCGTGAGGTGGCATGATCTGGACAAGGGAAACATGGATCGAAGCAAAAGCCGATTTTGCTCCGCAACCATTTTGAAAAGACGCGTCGTCAAACAAATGTCTATCTTTCTTGTGCAGCCGGGCAACACATGACAGTGAAGGCAGAAACCTTGAACTACCCAAAAAATGAGGCCCGGAAAAATCGCGAAATTGCACAAGGCTGCACGAAATCAGTAAACTTGGCGCAAATCTTTTTAAAACAATCATTTATCTCCAAATTTCAAGAATTTTCAGGAAATGTTGGATTACACACCTGAAGTTCATCGAATGAGTGGAAAAGATAGAGCGCGCGAAAGCGCACGAAATTGGTTCCTACAATCCTCGGACAAAACTGATGGAAAAGCTGCTGAAACCATTCTACTGAAACCATTCTAAATGTTCAAAATCTAGCCTGCAAAGGCAACAATGGCCACCTTCCGATCATTTTGAAGCTTCAAAATCACACAATTCATCAACCAAATCCCGCACTTTCTTGCAATTTTGTTCGAAGCAAATGTCACCTAAAGTCAGCGCACGAAAGCGCACGAAATTGAGATAGCTGAAATTGCCCGAATTCCTGGAAAAGTGGTTCCGGTGCTGTTCTTTTCTTTTCCAAGTTTCAACGGCTGGATGCTGTACAAAAAAAGATGCTTCGACCAAAAAAACGTTGAGAAGAGAATTCTTGCTGGTCGCGGGCTGCCATTTTTTCATGCGCAGGAGGCAAATCAAGCAAAAAGCATTAGAGACGGGAATCCAGAGCAAACTGAGCAAACCTCAAAAAGCGTCTGTCTTCCAGCCGTGGCAGCGAATTGTTCCCTCAGGCTGGCAACACAATGTCATTCCAAAGATTCCAATGCGAAGTTGAATCAAAGCAACCTGACACCAGGCTGGCCCAATACTTGAGGCACAAGAGCACAGTGTCTTTGCCCCCAAACTTGACTGAATGCTCTTTGAACCACTTTATGCCAGCATTGCGGCTATTGAAGCCACATGTGAAAAAAAACAATCTCAGCCAAAACTTATGAGCCCCAGAGTGCTGCAATTTTGAAGAATGTCAATTTTTTCACCCGGATCCAAAAACACCATCGCAAAAACATTACAAAATTTCATGCTCCAGGAATGCCAACTTAAATTTCTTATTCTCGGTAGAAAGTATCAAACACTTGGTAATGACTATTCTGCCAACAAAATAAAAAAAGTTTGCAAGCGCATTTGTCCCAGCAAGAGCAGAGCAATAACGAAATTTGCTATCGCCCAGCTGAAAGAAACTGTTTTACTGTTTTGGCAAACTAAGCAAGAACAAGTTCTTATCTTGCATTCCTTGCTCAACCACAAACCAAACCAGGCGCTTGCCGCTCTTGGGGCAACTGCTCACAACAAGCTGTCACAACTAGTAATGAATCAGAAGCATTCAGCGAGCAGCTTTGCGAAAGGCGGCCAAAGCTTCTGCGGAAGCGGCCGCCGTTGAGCTGAGCTCATGCTGGCTCACCCCAAAGTGCTCCCCCACTTTGCCTGCCAAACTTTCCTTGTCAGCGTGTGAACTCAGGGCATTGCGCGAAGCAAGGGATATGATCCCTGCCGCTCCTTGCAATCCAGAAGCTCGGTTCGGCAGGCTCGCCAAGCTGATTTTCGCTTTGCAGGTGGCAAGCTTGGGCAGCAGAGCCTGCAACTCCTTCAGCAGCTTGCCTTGCCTGGCGAGGCTGCCGCGCAAGAGTTCACCCAAGCTACGCACAGCAACCACGGCCTTTGGGTCATAGGCGGGCACAGCCACTTGAATTGCTCGCGCCGAGAGATGTTGCTTCGTCGCAGTCCAAGGCATGCACAGCAGAGCCATCCACAGCCAAGCACATGTTCCCCTCTTTGACTTGCCCATCTGCGCTCGCTTCCCACACCCCTGTGCTGCTGTCACACTTTTCCAATTCAAGCTTGTCGCCAGCCAGGCGCACGCAATACCCGGATGCAGTCTGCAACGATCCTTCGCTGGTAAATGTGAACACATCACGGCCATCTCCTGCCACAATTGCATCCAAGCACGGCTCTGCGGTCAGGCCGTGGCCAGAAGACACCACACACTGCTCGCGAACTGCCGGGCCACCACTGACCAGCATAAAGGAATAAGGCGCGCTCATACCGGCAGCAGCTGACAAGCCAAAGTAACCCCATGGTTTGGCTCCCCGCATCAGAACCTTGACTGCTTTCACTGCAACGGGAGCAGCAAACATGATTGTCTCTTCGAAACTTGGCTCGCTGCGGGCGATCTGGCGCCATCCCGCAGCTTCTTCAAAATTTCCCCCGTCCAAACTCGTCAGTACCTTCACCTCTGCTGGAGCGTAGCTCCAACGAAGATTCACCCCGAGCAAGTGCCGTCTGGCCGTGAATGATCCTGTCCAAGAAACAATTTCGCTCGGGCCATGCTTCCTGCCAAACGTTCATCCGCAATACAATGTGATTACAAAACCTGCCTTTCCCAAGTCTCCGGACCCAGCGCTGCACCAATACCTGGCACAAGACAGAAATGCACCAACACATGGCTTTTGCAGCACTAAGCACATCAACAGCTGCGCCCAGATGATTCAAGCGTTGCCAGATCCGCCCCAAAGGATTTTGTGGAATAGACGCTGGAAGCAGAAGCTGCGTCAAAGGCTGTCAGCTTCTGAGCTGCAGCAGGCACCCAAAAAAGCAACACTGCGAACTTAGTCAACATGACACTCACACGTCAGAACGACGACGCCCCGCCCACGCTCTGTCAAATGAAACTGGAGCTTCCAAAGTTTTCAAACACTTGCTCACTGCTCCCGCATCTGATCTCGCCCGGTAGCAAATTTCATATTATGGCTTCTGTGGCCCTCCTTGTCTCTGTGCCTAGAGCCTCCAAGTATAAGCCAAAAAAATAAAATCATAAGAGAGAAATAAGGCAAAAAACAAGCAGACTACTAAAGAGCATGGATATGCCTGTCATGCTCATGGGCTACTTTACGTTCAAAATAAAAAAATGTTTTTCACTCTTGTGGAAACAGGGTCTGCCTTGAAGCCGTGAAGGCTTTGAAAAAATGAAAAAATGACGCTGTGGGTGGTAGAGGCAACAACCGAATCATCAGAAAAAATGAAATCTAAACGTGCCGTGAGGTGGCATGATCTGGACAAGGGAAACATGGATCGAAGCAAAAACCGATTTTGCTCCGCATCCATTTTGAAAAGACGCGTCGTCAAACAAATGTCTATCTTTCTTGTGCAGCCGGGCAACACGTGACAGTGAAGGCAGAAACCTTGAACTACCAAAAAAATGAGGCCCGGAAAAACCGCGAAATTGCACAAGGTTGCACGAAATCAGTAAACTTGGCGCAAATCTTTTTTAAACAATCATTTATCTCCAAATTTCAAGAATTTTCAGGAAATGTTGGATTACACACCTGAAGTTCATCGAATGAGTGGAAAAGATAGAGCGCGCGAAAGCGCACGAAATTGGTTCCTACAATCCTCAAACAAAACTGATGGAAAAGCTGCTGAAACCATTCTACTGAAACCATTCTAAATGTTCAAAATCTAGCCTGCAAAGGCAACAATGGCCACCTTCCGATCATTTTGAAGCTTCAAAATCACACAATTCATCAACCAAATCCTGCACTTTCTTGCAATTTTGTTCGAAGCAAATGTCACCTAAAGTCAGCGCACGAAAGCGCACGAAATTGAGATAGCTGAAATTTCCCGAATTCCTTGGAAAAGTGGTTCCGGTGCTGTTCTTTTCTTATCCAAGTCCCAACGGCTGGATGCTGTACAAAAAACGATGTTTCGACAAAACAAAACCTTGAGAAGAGAATTCGTGCTGGTCGCGTGCTGCGTGCTGCCATTTTTTCATGCGCAGGAGGCAAATCAAGCAAAAAGCATTAGAGACGGGAATCCAGAGCAAACTGAGCAAACCTCAAAAAGCCTCTGTCTTCCAGCCGTGGCAGCGAATTGTTCCCTCAGGCTGGCAACACAATGTCATTCCAAAGATTCCAATGCGAAGTTGAATCAAAGCAACCTGACACCAGGCTGGCCCAATACTTGAGGCACAAGAGCACAGTGTCTTTGCCCCCAAACTTGACTGAATGCTCTTTGAACCACTTTATGCCAGCATTGCGGCTATTGAAGCCACATGTGAAAAAAAAACAATATCAGCCAAAACTTATGAGCCCCAGAGTGCTGCACACCTTGAATTTTGAAGAATGTCAGTTTTTTCACCCGGATCCAAAAACACCATCGCAAAAACATTACAAAATTTCATGCTCCAGGAATGCCAACTTAAATTTCTTATTCCCGGTAGAAAGTATCAAACACTTGGTAATGACTATTCTGCCAACAAAATATAAAAAAAGTTTGCAAGCGCATTTGTCCCAGCAAGAGCAGAGCAATAACGAAATTTGCTATCGCCCAGCTGAAAGAAACTGTTTTACTGTTTTGGCAAACTAAGCAAGAACAAGTTCTTATCTTGCATTCCTTGCTCAACCACAAACCAAACCAGGCGCTTGCCGCTCTTGGGGCAACTGCTCACAACAAGCTGTCACAACTAGTAATGAATCAGAAGCATTCAGCGAGCAGCTTTGCGAAAGGCGGCCAAAGCTTCTGCGGAAGCGGCCGCCGTTGAGCTGAGCTCATGCTGGCTCACCCCAAAGTGCTCCCCCACTTTGCCTGCCAAACTTTCCTTGTCAGCGTGTGAACTCAGGGCATTGCGCGAAGCAAGGGATATGATCCCTGCCGCTGCTTGCAATCCAGAAGCTCGGTTCGGCAGGCTCGCCAAGCTGATTTTCGCTTTGCAGGTGGCAAGCTTGGGCAGCAGAGCCTGCAACTCCTTCAGCAGCTTGCCTTGCCTGGCGAGGCTGCCGCGCAAGAGTTCACCCAAGCTACGCACAGCAACCACGGCCTTTGGGTCATAGGCGGGCACAGCCACTTGAAAGAAATTGCTCGCGCCGAGAGATGCTGCTTCGTCGCAGTCCAAGGCATGCACAGCAGAGCCATCCACAGCCAAGCACATGTTCCCCTCTTTGACTTGCCCATCTGCGCTCGCTTCCCACACCCCTGTGCTGCTGTCACACTTTTCCAATTCAAGCTTGTCGCCAGCCAGGCGCACGCAATACCCGGATGCAGTCTGCAACGATCCTTCGCTGGTAAATGTGAACACATCACGGCCATCTCCTGCCACAATTGCATCCAAGCACGGCTCTGCGGTCAGGCCGTGGCCAGAAGACACCACACACTGCTCGCGAACTGCCGGGCCGCCACTGACCAGCATGAAGGAGTAAGGCGCGCTCACACCGGCAGCAGCTGACAAGCCAAAGTAACCCCATGGTTTGGCTCCCCGCATCAGAACCTTGACTGCTTTCGCTGCAACGGGAGCAGCAAACATGATTGTCTCTTCGAAACTTGGCTCGCTGCGGGCGATCTGGCGCCATCCCGCAGCTTCTTCAAAATTGCCCCCGTCCAAACTCGTCAGTACCTTCACCTCTGCTGGAGCGTAGCTCCAACGAAGATTCACCCCGAGCAAGTGCCGTCTGGCCGTGAATGATCCTGTCCAAGAAACAATTTCGCTCGGGCCATGCTTCCTGCCAAACGTTCATCCGCAATACAATGTGATTACAAAACCTGCCTTTCCCAAGTCTCCGGACCCAGCGCTGCACCAATACCTGGCACAAGACAGAAATGCACCAACACATGGCTTTTGCAGCACTGAGCACATCAACAGCTGCGCCCAGATGATTCAAGCGTTGCCAGATCCGCCCCAAAGGATTTTGTGGAATAGACGCTGGAAGCAGAAGCTGCGTCAAAGGCTGTCAGCTTCTGAGCTGCAGCAGGCACCCAAAAAAGCAACACTGCGAACTTAGTCAACATGACACTCACACGTCAGAACGACGACGCCCCGCCCACGCTCTGTCAAATGAAACTGGAGCTTCCAAAGTTTTCAAACACTTGCTCACTGCTCCCGCATCTGATCTCGCCCGGTAGCAAATTTCATATTATGGCTTCTGTGGCCCTCCTTGTCTCTGTGCCTAGAGCCTCCAAGTATAAGCCAAAAAAATAAAATCATAAGAGAGAAATAAGGCAAAAAACAAGCAGACTACTAAAGAGCATGGATATGCCTGTCATGCTCATGGGCTACTTTACGTTCAAAATAAAACAATGTTTTTCACTCTTGTGGAAACAGGGTCTGCCTTGAAGCCGTGAAGGCTTTGAAAAAATGAAAAAATGACGCTGTGGGTGGTAGAGGCAACAACCGAATCATCAGAAAAAATGAAATCTAAACGTGCCGTGAGGTGGCATGATCTGGACAAGGGAAACATGGATCGAAGCAAAAGCCGATTTTGCTCCGCATCCATTTTGAAAAGACGCGTCGTCAAACAAATGTCTATCTTTCTTGTGCAGCCGGGCAACACATGACAGTGAAGGCAGAAACCTTGAACTACCCAAAAAAATGAGGCCCGGAAAAATCGCGAAATTGCACAAGGTTGCACGAAATCAGTAAACTTGGCGCAAATCTTTTTTAAACAATCATTTATCTCCAAATTTCAAGAATTTTCAGGAAATGTTGGATTACACACCTGAAGTTCATCGAATGAGTGGAAAAGATAGAGCGCGCGAAAGCGCACGAAATTGGTTCCTACAATCCTCGAACAAAACTGATGGAAAAGCTGCTGAAACCATTCTACTGAAACCATTCTAAATGTTCAAAATCTAGCCTGCAAAGGCAACAATGGCCACCTTCCGATCATTTTGAAGCTTCAAAATCACACAATTCATCAACCAAATCCTGCACTTTCTTGCAATTTTGTTCGAAGCAAATGTCACCTAAAGTCAGCGCACGAAAGCACACGAAATTGAGATAGCTGAAATTGCCCGAATTCCTTGGAAAAGTGGTTCCGGTGCTGTTCTTTTCTTATCCAAGTCCCAACGGCTGGATGCTGTACAAAAAACGATGTTTCGACAAAACAAAACCTTGAGAAGAGAATTCGTGCTGGTCGCGTGCTGCGTGCTGCCATTTTTTCATGCGCAGGAGGCAAATCAAGCAAAAAGCATTAGAGACGGGAATCCAGAGCAAACTGAGCAAACCTCAAAAAGCCTCTGTCTTCCAGCCGTGGCAGCGAATTGTTCCCTCAGGCTGGCAACACAATGTCATTCCAAAGATTCCAATGCGAAGTTGAATCAAAGCAACCTGACACCAGGCTGGCCCAATACTTGAGGCACAAGAGTTCAGTGTCTTTGCCCCCAAACTTGACTGAATGCTCTTTGAACCACTTTATGCCAGCATTGCGGCTATTGAAGCCACATGTGAAAAAAAACAATATCAGCCAAAACTTATGAGCCCCAGAGTGCTGCACACCTTGAATTTTGAAGAATGTCAGTTTTTTCACCCGGATCCAAAAACACCATCGCAAAAACATTACAAAATTTCATGCTCCAGGAATGCCAACTTAAATTTCTTATTCCCGGTAGAAAGTATCAAACACTTGGTAATGACTATTCTGCCAACAAAATAAAAAAAAGTTTGCAAGCGCATGTGTCCCAGCAAGAGCCAGAGCAATAACGAAAAATTTGATATCGCCCCAAGCTGAAAGGAAACTGATTACGTTTTGGCCAAAACTAAGCAGAACCAAAGTTCTTGAGTCTTGCATCCTTGCTCACCCACCCAAGACCAACCCAGTGCGTTTTGCCGCTCTTGGGGGCAACTGTTCACCACAAGCTGTCACAAAGACTTAGTAATGAAGCAGAAGCTATTCAGCGAGCAGTCTTTGCGAAAGGCGGCAAAGCTTCTGCGGAAAAAGCGGACGCCGTTGGTGAGTCATGCTGGCTCCACCCAAGTGCTCCCCCACTGTGACTGCCAATAATTTCCTTGTCAGCGCTGTGAAAACTCAGGGCATTTGCGCGAAGCAGGGCTATGATCCCTTTGCCGCTGCTTGCAATCCAGAAGCTCGGTTCGGCAGGCTCGCCAAGCTGATTTTCGCTTTGCAGGTGGCAAGCTTGGGCAGCAGAGCCTGCAACTCCTTCAGCAGCTTGCCTTGCCTGGCAAGGCTGCCGCGCAAGAGTTCACCCAAGCTACGCACAGCAACCACGGCCTTTGGGTCATAGGCGGGCACAGCCACTTGAAAGAAATTGCTCGCGCCGAGAGATGCTGCTTCGTCGCAGTCCAAGGCATGCACAGCAGAGCCATCCACAGCCAAGCACATGTTCCCCTGTTTGACTTGCCCATCTGCGCTCGCTTCCCACACCCCTGTGCTGCTGTCACACTTTTCCAATTCAAGCTTGTCGCCAGCCAGGCGCACGCAATACCCGGATGCAGTCTGCAACGATCCTTCGCTGGTAAATGTGAACACATCACGGCCATCTCCTGCCACAATCGCATCCAAGCACGGCTCTGCGGTCAGGCCGTGGCCAGAAGACACCACACACTGCTCGCGAACTGCCGGGCCGCCACTGACCAGCATGAAGGAGTAAGCGGGTCACACCGGCAGAAGCTGGACAAGCCAAAGTAGTAGCCTAACCCATGCGTTTGGCTCCCCGCATCCAGAACACTGACTAGTTTCGCTTGGCCACGGGGAAGCAGCCCAAACAGATTCTGCTTCTTCGAAATTGGCTCGCTGCGGGACGATTCTGGCGCCAAATCCCGAAGATTCTTCAAAAGTGCCCCGTCAAGCGCGTCACAGGACCTTCACCTCGCTGGAGCGTAGTCCAACGAAAGATTCACTCCCGGAGAAGGCCGTCTGGCCGTGGAATGATCTGTCCAAGACAACAAAGTTCGTCGGCCTCTTCCTGCCAAAACGTTCATCCGCAATAACAATGTGAGTACAAACCCTGCCTTTCCCAAGTATCGGACCCCAGCGCTGCACCAATGACCTGGCACAAGGACAGAAATGCACAACACAGGCGTTTGCAGTCACTTTAAGCACATTCACCCAAAGGATTTTGTGGAATAGACGCTGGAAGCAGAAGCTGCGTCAAAGGCTGTCAGCTTCTGAGCTGCAGCAGGCACCCAAAAAAGCAACACTGCAAACTTAGTCAACATGACACTCACACGTCAGAACGACGACGCCCTGCTCACTGCTCCCGCATCTGATCTCGCCCGGTAGCAAATTTCATATTATGGCTTCTGTGGCCCTCCTTGTCTCCGTGCCTAGAGCCTCCAGGTATAAGCCAAAAAAATAAAATCATAAGAGAGAAATAAGGCAAAAAACAAGCAGACAACTAAAGAGCATGGATATGCCTGTCATGCTCATGGGCTACTTTACGTTCAAAATAAAACAATGTTTTTCACTCTTGTGGAAACAGGGTCTGCCTTGAAGCCGTGAAGGCTTTGAAAAAATGAAAAAATGACGCTGTGGGTGGTAGAGGCAACAACCGAATCATCAGAAAAAATGAAATCTAAACGTGCCGTGAGGTGGCATGATCTGGACAAGGGAAACATGGATCGAAGCAAAAGCCGATTTTGCTCCGCATCCATTTTGAAAAGACGCGTCGTCAAACAAATGTCTATCTTTCTTGTGCAGCCGGGCAACACATGACAGTGAAGGCAGAAACCTTGAACTACCCAAAAAAATGAAGCCCGGAAAAACCGCGAAATTTTACAAGGTTGAACGAAATCAGTAAACTTGGCGCAAATCTTTTTTAAACAATCATGTATCTCCAAATTTCAAGAATTTTCAGGACATGTTGGATTACACACCTGAAGTTCATCGAATGAGTGGAAAAGATAGAGCGCGCGAAAGCGCACGAAATTGGTTCCTACAATCCTCGAACAAAACTGATGGAAAAGCTGCTGAAACCATTCTACTGAAACCATTCTAAATGTTCAAAATCTAGCCTGCAAAGGCAACAATGGCCACCTTCCGATCATTTTGAAGCTTCAAAATCACACAATTCATCAACCAAATCCTGCACTTTCTTGCAATTTTGTTCGAAGCAAATGTCACCTAAAGTCAGCGCACGAAAGCGCACGAAATTGAGATGCTGTACAAAAAGACGATGTTTCGACCAGGAAAACCTTGAGAAGAGAATTCGTGCTGGTCGCGTGCTGCGTGCTGCCATTTTTTCATGCGCAGGAAGCAAATCAAGCAAAAAGCATTAGAGACGGGAATCCAGAGCAAACTGAGCAAACTGAGCAAACCGCGTCTGTCTTCCAGCCGTGGCAGCGAATTGTTCCCTCAGGCTGGCAACACAATGTCATTCCAAAGATTCCAATGCGAAGTTGAATCAAAGCAACCTGACACCAGGCTGGCCCAATACTTGAGGCACAAGAGCACAGTGTCTTTGCCCCCAAACTTGACTGAACGCTCTTTGAACCACTTTATCCCAGCATTGCGGCTATTGAAGCCACATGTGAAAAAAAAACAATATCAGCCAAAACTTGTTAGCCCCTGAGTGGCGCACACTTTTTGAAGAATGTCAATTTTTTCACCCGGATCCAAAAACACCATCGCAAAACATTACAAATTTTCATGCCCCAGGAATTCCAATTTCTTTTTCCTGGTAGAAAAATTCAATTTGCTCATTTCTCTGACACTTGGTAATGACTACTCTGCCAGCAACATTTTAAAAAGTTGCACGCGCATTTGTCCCAGCAAGAGCAGAGCAATAACGAAACTTGCTATCGCCCAGCTGAAAGAAACTGTTTTACTGTTTTGGCAAACTAAGCAAGAACAAGTCCTTATCTTGCATTCCTTGCTCAACCACAAACCAAACCAGGCGCTTGCCGCTCTTGGGGCAACTGCTCACAACAAGCTGTCACAACTAGTAATGAATCAGAAGCATTCAGCGGGCAGCTTTGCGAAAGGCGGCCAAAGCTTCTGCGGAAGCGGCCGCCGTTGAGCTGAGCTCATGCTGGCTCACCCCAAAGTGCTCCCCCACTTTGCCTGCCAAACTTTCCTTGTCAGCGTGTGAACTCAAGGCATTGCGCGAAGCAAGGGATATGATCCCTGCCGCTGCTTGCAATCCAGAAGCTCGGTTCGGCAGGCTCGCCAAGCTGATTTTCGCTTTGCAGGTGGCAAGCTTGGGCAGCAGAGCCTGCAACTCCTTCAGCAGCTTGCCTTGCCTGGCGAGGCTGCCGCGCAAGAGCTCACCCAAGCTACGCACAGCAACCACAGCCTTTGGGTCATAGGCGGGCACAGCCACTTGAAAGAAATTGCTTGCGCCGAGAGATGCTGCTTCGTCGCAGTCCAAGGCATGCACAGCAGAGCCATCCACAGCCAAGCACATGTTCCCCTGTTTGACTTGCCCATCTGCGCTCGCTTCCCACACCCCTGTGCTGCTGTCACACTTTTCCAATTCAAGCTTGTCGCCAGCCAGGCGCACGCAATACCCGGACGCAGTCTGCAACGATCCTTCGCTGGTAAATGTGAACACATCACGGCCATCTCCTGCCACAATTGCATCCAAGCACGGCTCTGCGGTCAGGCCGTGGCCAGAAGACACCACACACTGCTCGCGAACTGCCGGGCCACCACTGACCAGCATAAAGGAGTAAGGCGCGCTCATACCGGCAGCAGCTGACAAGCCAAAGTAACCCCATGGTTTGGCTCCCCGCATCAGAACCTTGACTGCTTTCGCTGCAACGGGAGCAGCAAACATGATTGTCTCTTCGAAACTTGGCTCACTGCGGGCGATCTGGCGCCATCCCGCAGCTTCTTCAAAATTGCCCCCGTCCAAACTCGTCAGTACCTTCACCTCTGCTGGAGCGTAGCTCCAATGGAGATTCACCCCGAGCAAGTGCCGTCTGGCCGTGAATGATCCTGTCCAAGAAACAATTTCGCTCGGGCCATGCTTCCTGCCAAACGTTCATCCGCAATGCAATGTGATTACAAAACCTGCCTTTCCCAAGTCTCCGGACCCAGCGCTGCACCAATACCTGGCACAAGACAGAAATGCACCAACACATGGCTTTTGCAGCACTGAGCACATCAACAGCTGCGCCCAGATGATTCAAGCGTTGCCAGGTCTGCCCCAAAGGATTTTGTGGAATAGATGCTGGAAGCAGAAGCTGCGTCAAAGGCTGTCAGCTTCTGAGCTGCAGCAGGCACCCAAAAAAGCAACACTGCGAACTTAGTCAACATGACACTCACACGTCAGAACGACGACGCCCCGCCCACGCTCTGTCAAATGAAACTGGAGCTTCCAAAGTTTTCAAACACTTGCTCACTGCTCCCGCATCTGATCTCGCCCGGTAGCAAATTTCATATTATGGCTTCTGTGGCCCTCGTTGTCTCTGTGCCTAGATCCTCCAAGTATAAGCCAAAAAAATAAAAATCATAAGAGAGAAATAAGGCAAAAAACAAGCAGACTACTAAAGAGCATGGATATGCCTGTCATGCTCATTGGCTACTTTACGTTCAAAATAAAAAATGTTTTTCACTCTTGTGGAAACAGGGTCTGCCTTGACGCCGTGAAGGCTTTGAAAAAATGAAAAAATGACGCTGTGGGTGGTAGAGGCAACAACCGAATCATCAGAAAAAATGAAATCTAAACGTGCCGTGAGGTGGCATGATCTGGACAAGGGAAACATGGATCGAAGCAAAAGCCGATTTTGCTCCGCATCCATTTTGAAAAGACGCGTCGTCAAACAAATGTCTATCTTTCTTGTGCAGCCGGGCAACACATGACAGTGAAGGCAGAAACCTTGAACTACCCAAAAAAATGAAGCCCGGAAAAACCGCGAAATTTTACAAGGTTGAACGAAATCAGTAAACTTGGCGCAAATCTTTTTTAAACAATCATGTATCTCCAAATTTCAAGAATTTTCAGGACATGTTGGATTACACACCTGAAGTTCATCGAATGAGTGGAAAAGATAGAGCGCGCGAAAGCGCACGAAATTGGTTCCTACAATCCTCGAACAAAACTGATGGAAAAGCTGCTGAAACCATTCTACTGAAACCATTCTAAATGTTCAAAATCTAGCCTGCAAAGGCAACAATGGCCACCTTCCGATCATTTTGAAGCTTCAAAATCACACAATTCATCAACCAAATCCTGCACTTTCTTGCAATTTTGTTCGAAGCAAATGTCACCTAAAGTCAGCGCACGAAAGCGCACGAAATTGAGATGCTGTACAAAAAGACGATGTTTCGACCAGGAAAACCTTGAGAAGAGAATTCGTGCTGGTCGCGTGCTGCGTGCTGCCATTTTTTCATGCGCAGGAAGCAAATCAAGCAAAAAGCATTAGAGACGGGAATCCAGAGCAAACTGAGCAAACTGAGCAAACCGCGTCTGTCTTCCAGCCGTGGCAGCGAATTGTTCCCTCAGGCTGGCAACACAATGTCATTCCAAAGATTCCAATGCGAAGTTGAATCAAAGCAACCTGACACCAGGCTGGCCCAATACTTGAGGCACAAGAGCACAGTGTCTTTGCCCCCAAACTTGACTGAACGCTCTTTGAACCACTTTATCCCAGCATTGCGGCTATTGAAGCCACATGTGAAAAAAAAACAATATCAGCCAAAACTTGTTAGCCCCTGAGTGGCGCACACTTTTTGAAGAATGTCAATTTTTTCACCCGGATCCAAAAACACCATCGCAAAAACATTACAAAATTTCATGCTCCAGGAATGCCAACTTAAATTTCTTATTCTCGGTAGAAAGTATCAAACACTTGGTAATGACTATTCTGCCAACAAAATAAAAAAAAGTTTGCAAGCGCATTTGTCCCAGCAAGAGCAGAGCAATAACGAAATTTGCTATCGCCCAGCTGAAAGAAACTGTTTTACTGTTTTGGCAAACTAAGCAAGAACAAGTTCTTATCTTGCATTCCTTGCTCAACCACAAACCAAACCAGGCGCTTGCCGCTCTTGGGGCAACTGCTCACAACAAGCTGTCACAACTAGTAATGAATCAGAAGCATTCAGCGAGCAGCTTTGCGAAAGGCGGCCAAAGCTTCTGCAGAAGCGGCCGCCGTTGAGCTGAGCTCATGCTGGCTCACCCCAAAGTGCTCCCCCACTTTGCCTGCCAAACTTTCCTTGTCAGCGTGTGAACTCAGGGCATTGCGCGAAGCAAGGGATATGATCCCTGCCGCTGCTTGCAATCCAGCAGCTCGGTTCGGCAGGCTCGCCAAGCTGATTTTCGCTTTGCAGGTGGCAAGCTTGGGCAGCAGAGCCTGCAACTCCTTCAGCAGCTTGCCTTGCCTGGCGAGGCTGCCGCGCAAGAGCTCACCCAAGCTACGCACAGCAACCACAGCCTTTGGGTCATAGGCGGGCACAGCCACTTGAAAGAAATTGCTCGCGCCGAGAGATGCTGCTTCGTCGCAATCCAAGGCATGCACAGCAGAGCCATCCACAGCCAAGCACATGTTCCCCTGTTTGACCTGCCCATCTGCGCTCACTTCCCACACCCCTGTGCTGCTGTCACACTTTTCCAATTCAAGCTTGTCGCCAGCCAGGCGCACGCAATACCCGGACGCAGTCTGCAACGATCCTTCGCTGGTAAATGTGAACACATCACGGCCATCTCCTGCAACAATTGCATCCAAGCACGGCTCTGCGTTAAGGCCGTGGCCAGAAGACACCACACACTGCTCGCGAACTGCCGGGCCGCCACTGACCAGCATGAAGGAGTAAGGCGCGCTCACACCGGCAGCAGCTGACAAGCCAAAGTAACCCCATGGTTTGGCTCCCCGCATCAGAACCTTGACTGCTTTCGCTGCAACGGGAGCAGCAAACATGATTGTCTCTTCGAAACTTGGCTCACTGCGGGCGATCTGGCGCCATCCCGCAGCTTCTTCAAAATTGCCCCCGTCCAAACTCGTCAGTACCTTCACCTCTGCTGGAGCGTAGCTCCAATGGAGATTCACCCCGAGCAAGTGCCGTCTGGCCGTGAATGATCCTGTCCAAGAAACAATTTCGCTCGGGCCATGCTTCCTGCCAAACGTTCATCCGCAATGCAATGTGATTACAAAACCTGCCTTTCCCAAGTCTCCGGACCCAGCGCTGCACCAATACCTGGCACAAGACAGAAATGCACCAACACATGGCTTTTGCAGCACTGAGCACATCAACAGCTGCGCCCAGATGATTCAAGCGTTGCCAGGTCTGCCCCAAAGGATTTTGTGGAATAGATGCTGGAAGCAGAAGCTGCGTCAAAGGCTGTCAGCTTCTGAGCTGCAGCAGGCACCCAAAAAAGCAACACTGCGAACTTAGTCAACATGACACTCACACGTCAGAACGACGACGCCCCGCCCACGCTCTGTCAAATGAAACTGGAGCTTCCAAAGTTTTCAAACACTTGCTCACTGCTCCCGCGTCTGATCTCGCCCGGTAGCAAATTTCATATTATGGCTTCTGTGGCCCTCGTTGTCTCTGTGCCTAGATCCTCCAAGTATAAGCCAAAAAAAAAATCATAAGAGAGAAATAAGGCAAAAAACAAGCAGACTACTGAAGAGCATGGATATGCCTGTCATGCTCATTGGCTACTTTACGTTCAAAATAAAAAATGTTTTTCGCTCTTGTGGAAACAGGGTCTGCCTTGAAGCCGTGAAAATGACGCTGTGGGTGGTAGAGGCAACAACCGAATCATCAGAAAAAATGAAATCTAAGCGTGCCGTGAGGTGGCATGATCTGGACAAGGGAAACATGGTTGGCAGAAAGCACTTGACGGCAAAACGATATAAAGGAATTCCTGTGGAGTTAGAACTCATTATGGCTCTGCGGCTCACAGGCCCAAGATTTTCCCGCCAGCAAAGTCAAAGCGCAGCAAACTGTCTTTGTGGCATACTGGCGGCAAGCGTGTGCACCCCGCGCGAATCACAAAACCAAGAAAGAAACACACAAAATAGATCGAAGCAAAAACCGATTTTGCTCCGCATCCATTTTGAAAAGACGCGTCCTCAAACAAATGTCAATCTTTCTTGTGCAGCCGGGCAACACGTGACAGTGAAGGCAGAAACCTTGAACTACCAAAAAAAATGAAGCCCGGAAAAAACCGCGAAATTGCACAAGGTTGCACGAAATCAGAAAACTTGGCACAAATCTTTTTTAAACAATCATTTATCTCCAAATGCAAGAATTTTCAGGACATGTTGGGTTACACACCTGAAGTTCATCGAATGAGTGGAAAAAATAGAGCGCACGAAAGCGCACGAAATTGGTTCCTACAATCCTCGAACAAAACTGATGGAAAAGCTGCTGAAACCATTCTACTGAAACCATTCTAAGTGTTCAAAATCCAGCCTGGAAAAGCAAGGAATGGCCACCTTCCGATCATTTTCTTGCAATTTTGTTCGAAGCAAATGTCACCTAAAGTCAGCGCACGAAAGCGCACGAAATTGAGATAGCTGAAATTGCCCGAATTCCTGGAAAAGTGGTTCCGGTGCTGTTCTTTTCTTTTCCAAGTTTCAACGGCTGGATGCTGTACAAAAAAAGATGCTTCGACCAAAAAAACGTTGAGAAGAGAATTCGTGCTGGTCGCGGGCTGCCATTTTTTCATGCGCAGGAGGCAAATCAAGCAAAAAGCATTAGAGACGGGAATCCAGAGCAAACTGAGCAAACCTCAAAAAGCGTCTGTCTTCCAGCCGTGGCAGCGAATTGTTCCCTTAGGCTGGCAACACGGTGTCATTCCAAAGATTCCAATGCGAAGTTGAATCAAAGCAACTTGACACCAGGCTGGCCCAATACCTGAGGCACAAGAGCACAGTGTCTTTGCCCCCAAACTTGACTGAACGCTCTTTGGTGCACTTTATCCCAGCATTGCGGCTATTGAAGCCACATGTGAAAAAAAACAATATCAGCCAAAACTTGTTAGCCCCTGAGTGGCGCACACTTTTTGAAGAATGTCAATTTTTTCACCCGGATCCAAAAACACCATCGCAAAATCGCAAAACATTACAAATTTTCATGCCCCAGGAATTCCAACTTTAATTTCTTATTCCTGGTAGAAAGTATCAATTTGCTCATTTCTCTGACACTTGGTAATGACTACTCTGCCAGCAACATTTTAAAAAGTTGCGCGCGCATTTGTCCCAGCAAGAGCAAAGCAATAACGAAACTTGCTATCGCCCAGCTGAAAGAAATTGTTTTACTGTTTTGGCAAACTAAGCAAGAACAAGTCCTTATCTTTATTTCCAACTCCACAACAAACACACAAACACAACACTCGAGGGGAAATTTTTCCAGCGGAGCTGGTAAAATTCGCCACGTTCGTTGAACCAAACTTGTTGTGAAAGTTCGCGCGTCTTTTCGCCTTCTAACAAAAAAAACGCGTTCACGAAAAACTGGAGAATGCAGTCACCGAAAAAATCAAAACTTTGAAATAATGTCGGATGGTTCGATCACAAGGTGAATGACAGGTTGAAAGGAAGCTTTCGGTCCGATCCCTTTTTTCAACGCAGATGGGGCGAGGTCTCACCTATCCGGCTCCAAGGCTTAGGGATAGGCATATTTTGAAAAAGCAGGGTGGGAAACACATCGTGTTGGGTGGGACAAGTCTTTTGTCAAAATTTTTGGACAAGCCCAACCCACCCTACCCTTGAACGGAAATGCATACGATTTCGAAATTCACAGGAAGTGTTCTTTGATGTTTGTGTGTTAGGTTTTGTGTTTGTTGATTGTCAAAAGGACAAAAAGGAAAAACACAAAACATAGGTTGCGTGAGGAAATAAAATCGAGTTTCTTTTCAAGAAACTCTCAACTTATTTCCAACTCCACAACAAACACACAAACACAACACTCGAAGGGAAATTTTTCCAGCGGAGCTGGTAAAATTCGCCACGTTCGTTGAACCAAACTTGTTGTGAAAGTTCGCGCGTCTTTTCGCCTTCTAACAAAAAAACGCGTTCACGAAAAACTGGAGAATGCAGTCACCGAAAAAATCAAAACTTTGAAATAATGTCGGATGGTTCGATCACAAGGTGAATGACAGGTTGAAAGGAAGCTTTCGGTCCGATCCCTTTTTTCAACGCAGATGGGGCGAGGTCTCACCTATCCGGCTCCACCCCACCTAGCTTAAGGTGATTTCCGAGCCGCTCCCAGTCTATGACGGTTTGGCCGACACCCTTTTCCTTAAACCAGGTGGTGATGAGCCTGCTGGCTCCATCTGAGGGATTGCTGTGACTGGGACATCTTCCAAACCATACGTGATGCTGCATCTCCGCTTCCAAACATACAAAGTCGTGAACCATGCTGGATGCACATGCTGTCTCTCTAGATCCTTTCACAAAAGCCATCCTGGATGACTCGTTGTCTATGTAGTATACGATGAGGGCTCCTGCAAACATACGCCCCCAGCAAAAACAAGCTGTGACCACTGGGAGAATCTCGAGCTCGTGGATGGGGTTCATGGAGTGCAAGAAAAATTCTGCCAGTATGCATTCAGGAACAACTTCGCTAAAGAAAGAATGACAAACGCCACAAGGAGAAATTATGAGCCCGCCGATGCTTCCTTCTCGTCTTTCTGGAGTGCAAGCACCATCCGTGAAGATGATCCACGTATCCAGCATGGGTCTGCCAACAGTTATCGGCGGGGCGCTCAACACCCTATCTCGCAAAACAAGCAAACTTCCTTTCAGCGAATCGTCAAGGCGTTTTCGACCACCTCTTTCAACACAGAACCGGCTGAGGTTCCGCACGGCCGAGTTGGCTGTTCTTCCAAAAGTGTAGCCCTCGTAGAAAACCATGCGACCTCTGAGTCTCTCAGCTTCCTTCGGATCAAGCCATCCCTCAGCTAGGATGTCGTTGATTTTTGTAACCAGCTCCAGCTTGCGCTCTTCAGTGTGTCCAATGGTCATTTCAAATTGTTCGGAGCTTTCGAGGTCAATCTCGAGTCCCAACATCTTGAACTTCTTGTTGAAAGGCTGGAACTTCTTCCCATCCTTGGCATAGCTCAGGCCAAGCAACGTCAGCAAAGTCTCAATGCTCCAAGAAGTGTTGTCCAGGAGTTCTCTCCTGCTCAGCGCACTGAAGTCGTCGTAGAAGACGGTCCAGCAGATATTCAAAGCAACCAGGCCTATAAACCATACTCCTAAACTCACACGGAGGAATCCTGCCACACTACCCACCGCACCGAAAGGCAGTGCGTTGAAGCCCAGTAGCTTCAGTGACTGGTCTGTAGAGGAGCGCACTGCCATGCGTAGATGTGCCCTGTCAGCTGAATGTACTGCGAATTGCTTGTACGTGCTTTTCAGGTCGTAGCATCTTCCATAGACGCTAGGAAACTTTGTCCCAGCACAAGCTTTGAATGCCTCGGCAACAATCGAGGCAAGAATGTCAATTGACTGAAGTTGAAATTTTTCATGTAAACCAACTGTCCAGTTCAGCCCACAGCATGAGCAGTCATCGATCACTCTAACCTTGTTCGACTGCCTGATTCCGAACCTTTTCCCAATAAACTTTTGGCTGTGTTCACCTTCGTCCTCATCAAACCAAACCCAACCTTTGCTTATCTCTTGTTCGGTCTCATTCCATGCAGCTTCCTCGATGTCAGACTCCTGTCTAACAGTCATGCTCCTGTAGGTCGTTGCATTCAGCGCCTTAGCAAGGCCTTTCAGAGTGTCCATTGACATGGAGGGCCTCTTCGTGCGAGTTTTGAAAACGTTGGACTTTGGCATCCAACCGCTGAGTTTGAAGCCGCAAGCAATGTCATCTATGAGAGTTTCATCCGGATATCCAAAGTCCCGGAGGATTTCCTGCCAAAGTACAAGTCTTTTGTTGCCCACCAGCTCACGCACGTGGGGGGGCATCTTTGCCCTTAAACGCTCTTCCTCAGGTTGTAGTTCTGACGCCCTTTTTATGTATTTCTTGAAAAAGCCCACTCGTTCCATTGCAAGTTCAGCTGGTTCCGCAATGAAGTTTGCATGTATCATGCTTTTGACTTGCGGGTCAACATACTGGTCAAGGCTGCGTGGATGGCCTGCTGCAATAGCACGCTCAATGAACTTGTCAGGGTCGCTGGGCACTCCAACATTTGCTTTTTCAACAGAAAGATTTTCCGACACACTCAGAACTACATCTCTGCCTTCTACAAGTTGCATCGACTGAAAATCTCCCCACGTAAGAAGGTGTCGTGCAACCACTTTGGCGCCTTTTGGCAAGGTTTTGAGGAAACTTTCCAAGTCAGTAGGGCGCTGGGGATCATTGAAAACAGCTAAATAGTGCCCATATTCGGCTACCAGTGGTTTGACCTTGTGGCCACGCGGCAGTGCACCCAAAACCAACCTGGACAGCGGTGTGTTGTTTGTTGACTCTGCTTGTTCGGCAATGGTATCAGGCGCAAAGGCACCCAGCTGCAGCGCTTTTTCTCTGAGACAGTGGACGATGCGCTCGCACAAAAGCACCGGGTAGGCTGCTTCCTCAGCTGTTGCAAATTTGACTCCACCGCCTACCAATTTTGTTGTCCAGGGTTTGTGTGAATGCCGCTTGTCGCAAAGTATCCCTAGTGAGTCAAGCCAGTTGTCATTGACCCACAGGGATGTTGATTTGTCTCGCTCGCCACCATGTGCACAGTTATGGAAAGTTACGTAGTGGTGTGTCTGCTCCTCACACAGCGTCCTCATGGGCGTGGTGTTCCAGTAGTGCGAATTTGTAGGGTTCTCTATGCCTACAAAAATTCGTAAAGTGCATGCCAGTGATGCGAGCACATACACAGCGTCGTACAGCATGTTGGCTTTCTCAACTTTGATTTTGTCCAGGCCCGATAGACCATCCAATTGGTCAGGCTGAGAAACAGATCTCAAAGGTATCGGTGTTTTTACTCCAGCCTTTTCCAGTGAAAACAGCCGCTTTTCTCTTGCCCTGCTGCATGTACCACATGATGGAGCTATCCAAATGCCCAATATGCTGTCTGCTGACTCCTCTATGAACTGTACCATGCGTTCCAAATCATCAGGGTCGGTCAAATCAAAGACACAAATTGGAAATCCGCAGCTCCTTGCAGTTGAGTGGTCGACTGCCATTGTTCTGAAGCCGCACTGATGCGCAGCTTTGGAGAGACGTGCAGATCCTGCACAAATTTCAATAATGAATAAATCTTCTAAAGACATCCCATGAAAACGCTCTGCAGCAGTTGGCCCTCCCTGAGTGTGACTGGTATTCAGCTCCTCAGGTGGCCTGGTGATAGGCTTTGAAGTTTCGCCATTTGGCGTCTCCTCCAATTCCACTTCCATCTCATCTTCGGAGAGAGTTGTGCCATGCAGAGCTCCGGCGCAAAATGCATCTCCGGGCATTGTGGACTGGTGTCCCTCGGCCCCACCTGAACTTGCGCAGCTTTCTTTTCGAATTTTCTGCGGTGGCTCAGTGGGGTTGGCATGTCAACCCTTGGTGGCATTTCTGCAGACCACTGCTGAATGGCCTGGCTTGTGGCAACATGCGCAAAGATGCAGCCCACGTGTGCACTTCGGTGGTTTTCCACTGGTGCTAAGCTGACATCCGTCTTTGAGGTTGAAGCTCCAACAAATCTGACCTGCAGCAACTCTGGTCGTGTAACCCTTCAACTCCTCTGGGCAGCTTCTCTCGGCACGCGTCTTGCG
This sequence comes from Cladocopium goreaui, assembly GCA_947184155.2. Lineage (NCBI taxonomy): Eukaryota > Dinophyceae > Suessiales > Symbiodiniaceae > Cladocopium > Cladocopium goreaui. The sequence continues at coordinate 27,731 of CAMXCT020004647.1, forward strand.
CTTGTTGTTGTTTTGGTTTGCTTTTGGACCAGCACTTTTTGGTGATGGCTTTGCCGCTGGCTTGTCCGCCACTTCCACAACACGCTGGTTCGAAGGCAAAGGTAGCAATAGCATTGTCACCCTGGGATCAGTCGACAACCTTGTCACATGCTTGTCCAAGGGGATGTCAACGCCTTGCATTTTAAGGCTGCCTGTCACCTCCTGTGCCAAGATTGTCCACATCTCTCTGTCTGCCCTGACCAGCTGGTCGATCTTGATGCTCTGGAAGCCTGGGTTGACAGCACGCCCAAGCAAGTTCAGCATGTAGTTGATCCAATGCTGGTGAATGTTCCAGCTAAGAACTCTGCACTGATCCAGCGCCAATCCACGGCGCATCATGCACCATTGAAATTTCAATTCCGTATTCCAGTCAGCTTCTGGTACATCCACACTCGGTCCAACTCGCAATTGAGAGTTCTCGACCTGGACCGATGACTTGCTATCTTTCAAAGCCATCTGCACTTCATCGTCTCGTTTGCTGCACTTCGAAGGCGCTAGCCAAACAATGACGCCTGATTCATGAATCTGATTGGCAAGGTCCAGGAGCGCATGACTTGGATCAAGCTCGCCAGTCATTGTGATGCCACTCAGCCTAGCAAGTTGGTCTTCCCTACGTTGCTTTTTCTCGGCTAGTGGCACCTTCCTGGCTGTATCACCTTTGTCTGCCCCATCGCTGGTGACCTTCTCACGTATGGTCGAAATCACCAACGTGGTGCTCTCAAAATGGATCCTCCTGATGCTGGACATCTGGCCTACGCTTGGTGCTGGGCCAAAAACTCTCTGTGCCAACTGGTTGAACTGCTCATCAGTTGGTGGCATCTGAGGAGTCCCCATTGTAAAAGCCATCGCACTGTGCGTTTTGATGTCCTGAGTCTCCAAGGCACTTTTAAGAGCGCCATCCGGCGAGATCTCATCACATCTCTGGAAAAACGCAGCTGTTGATTCCACCAAGCTCATGGCGGGAATCTCACTCGCTAAACAGGTAAGTAAAAAATGTCTGTTCGACTGCACCGTCGTGATTCATGAGACATTTTGCACTTTGTAGTTAAACTGAAAATCACTTTCATAAAATGGACTCCACCTCAAGTTTCGGTATATGCTGTTTCACGTGTCCAGCATGAAAAACTCTTATATTTGATGTGTTCACACGTCTTCTCTTTCGCTGGCCACAACTCAGCGGAATTCAGACGCTGAACGACCGGAAACATGCTGAAATTTGGGATTGCATGAGTTTGCACTGGATTTCGTTTCGTCTCACTTGCCAAGCAATGCAGTGGTCTTGCACTGACCTGTGTTCAGTTTCTTACGTGGAGAACTGAAAAACCCCAGCCAGCCAATTCCTGTTTTTCCTGCGCTGCTGCTAAATTCAGTGCAAATGAAACATCACACGCTGCAACTCCGCAAGCCGAAACGGTTTGATGAAATCAAAAGGAAACTTTGGAACCTTCTTGGATTGAGTTCTGGGCATGATCCACGGAGCTGCATCGCATAGAGGCATCACTCTGGCGATCCCTTTACCAAAAGTTCATGGAGTCTTGAACTGCCATGTCATGTGTTTCAGTCTCAGTCTTGCGTTTGAGTGAATGTCAGAAAACCAATGCACAAAAAACAAAATGATCACTCTCTGGACTTGCTGAAACACAAACTGCAAAGCGGAGTGTCAAACTCAGGCGCCACATTGAGTTTCTCATGTAAGGGCCCGGCATTTCTGCCGCAGGAAAACACTTTTTGGTTCTCAACTAACATGAGATGAAGCGTTTTCAGTTTCTTGTGCTGCCACATGACGTATCCAGCAGGGGGTGCAGTCGGCTGGAAGACGGGAGGGTTTTTTACTACCCTGGGTCTCTCTTTTTCACTTGAGGTTGAACTTGAATCCATGTTGTCATAGGACTCTGAGTCAGAGACTTCGACAACCTCGACCTCGTCTTTGACAAGTATCACCGCTCCGGCACCTGCAGGTTTTTCACAAGTGGCAGTGTCTTTGATCCTACCGCTTCTAGTATCATCTGGGTCGAAAAGACCAGTCTGGATCTCTTTGATGAGCTTTTCCAACACTAACAAACTGGCTGCTGCTCCATCTCTGCTGTACACCTATCCAATTTGAAAGCTGTTGGTGTGATAACCAAGCTGAAGCCTTTCGGCAATCCCAATGCCCCTCTTTGCTGCGAAGGAAAGGAAGGTTGATTTCAATGAGTGACTTGAAATTCTGCGATCACCGACTGTTTCTTGGCTCCCGACTAGTTTGCGCAACCATGCAGCGCATTCCTGGGTTTCAAGAGGCCTGCTTGTAGCCTGTCCCTGCAGTCCAGGGGCTGGCATCACTAAACCTTCAGGTGGCCACGCAACATGCAAATTGTCACGGACCTGAATCCAAACTGAGCCCCAGTTTTTTCCATCAATGCCATGACAAGGTGCCACCATTGGCAGAAACTGATGTCTATGCATTTGAGCCCGCATTGTCTTATGTCTGCCAGTCCTGGCTTCCAAAAACTGAAGCTCGCCACTGTTGTCTGAATCCACAATGACATGTTCTGCCCTCATCAGGTCGCCCCATCTTGCACGGCAATAAACGCACATCAGCAAGGCACCACTGAAAAGTCTGACCCATTGGTCATCACAGCTGTAAAGCAATTCGTGCAACCTGCGCAGTTCGACTACCTTCAATGGAGAAGCCTGCACTCTTTCTCTGAGCAGGTCACCCATGCAGGCCCCTTTGCATCTTGCACTGTTTGTCAGGGGCTCTAACTCGTCGACAGCCATGACATGTCTCACAAAGTTAATGGACTGCATGTAACCCTTCATTCTCGACTGAGGTGCCAGGTTCAACTGTTCTGCACAAAGAAAGTCATAAAAGGCTCTTTCAGAACAAGGAAAGGTCTGTTGTTGTTTGTCAAGATGGTCACACAGCCTCATCACGCTGTAGCCACGCTTTCTCACGGTCACCGGCGACCTACCTGAAAAGAGATGTGCAAACATCATGAACACTCTGTCAGTCTCTCCAAGGTTCAAGGTTTCTGTCACAATGCTGCAACTTGACTCCCAACGGTTTACCAAACCCATCCAAAACTTCACAGAGCTCTGCAAATCAACATCTCGTTGTTCCTGCCATGAAATGTCAGGCCTGTCACGTACAACGTCATGAAATGATAGCCCTGCAGTTGAACAAGCTTTGAACCTGGAAGATGAAGGTAAAGTTACATCCGACAACTCCTGGGCTGTAGAAGTATCAATAGGCCTCTTCAAGGACTCACCATACGGCTTGTAAACATCCAACAGTGACTTGTTGCCAAAGATTGCACCCCAAATGCCTTGCTCCCAAACATGCTCAACAGTTTGTGGGGGTATTGAACGTGAAGCAACTTCCAAAGCAGTCTGGGTGTCAAACTTACTGACATCCTGTGGCGTCTCTGCAGCACGTGCCAAGGGTTTGGGTCCTTCATTGAAGCCTATTTCAGAGGATCTCCCGAGAGAAGGTTCTGCTGAAACACTTTCATTGTAAACGTCAGTTTCCAAAGGACCACGGCCATGAAAAGGATCAAATGATTCTTCTAAACCTGAATCCCTAGGCGTGAAAAGTCCATCCAAACCATGTTGAAGTCCTGTCCCAAGGTCAGTCCAGTCAGCGGAAGAACTCATTGCTGTAACATCCAAGTTCAGGTCGTTTGAAACTCCAGGCTCTGACGATTCACACTGAACAACAGGAGATGGCTCGGTTTGCACCACCCGTACAACCATGGCTCTACCTACAGCCCAACTAAACTAGTGTCCCCATTTGACAAGTCTTTTGTCAAAATTTTTGGACAAGCCCAACCCACCCTACCCTTGAACGGAAATGCATACGATTTCGAAATTCACAGGAAGTGTTCTTTGATGTTTGTGTGTTAGGTTTTGTGTTTGTTGATTGTCAAAAGGACAAAAAGGAAAAACACAAAACATAGGTTGCGTGAGGAAATAAAATCGAGTTTCTTTTCAAGAAACTCTCAACTGCATTCTTTGCTCAACCACAAACCAAACCAGGCGCTTGCCGCTCTTGGGGCAACTGCTCACAACAAGCTGTCACAACTAGTAATGAATCAGAAGCATTCAGCGAGCAGCTTTGCGAAAGGCGGCCAAAGCTTCTGCGGAAGCGGCCGCCGTTGAGCTGAGCTCATGCTGGCTCACCCCAAAGTGCTCCCCCACTTTGCCTGCCAAACTTTCCTTGTCAGCGTGTGAACTCAAGGCATTGCGCGAAGCAAGGGATATGATCCCCCTGCCGCTGCTTGCAATCCAGAAGCTCGGTGCGGCAGGCTCGCCAAGCTGATTTTCGCTTTGCAGGTGGCAAGCTTGGGCAGCAGAGCCTGCAACTCCTTCAGCAGCTTGCCTTGCCTGGCGAGGCTGCCGCGCAAGAGCTCACCCAAGCTACGCACAGCAACCACAGCCTTTGGGTCATAGGCGGGCACAGCCCCTTGAAAGAAATTGCTTGCGCCGAGAGAAGCTGCTTCGTCGCAGTCCAAGGCATGCACAGCAGAGCCATCCACAGCCAAGCACATGTTCCCCTGTTTGACCTGCCCATCTGCGCTCACTTCCCACACCCCTGTGCTGCTGTCACACTTTTCCAATTCAAGCTTGTCGCCAGCCAGGCGCACGCAATACCCAGACGCAGTCTGCAACGATCCTTCGCTGGTAAATGTGAACACATCACGGCCATCTCCTGCAACAATTGCATCCAAGCACGGCTCTGCGTTAAGGCCGTGGCCAGAAGACACCACACACTGCTCGCGAACTGCCGGGCCGCCACTGACCAGCATGAAGGAGTAAGGCGCGCTCACACCGGCAGCAGCTGACAAGCCAAAGTAACCCCATGGTTTGGCTCCCCGCATCAGAACCTTGACTGCTTTCGCCGCAACGGGAGCAGCAAACATGATTGTCTCTTCGAAACTTGGCTCACTGCGGGCGATCTGGCGCCATCCCGCAGCTTCTTCAAAATTGCCCCCGTCCAAACTCGTCAGTACCTTCACCTCTGCTG